>JAMKFB010000237.1:0-30667 GCA_036247105.1 Cirrhinus mrigala
TCTGAGATTTTCAGATTGTGTAGGTGACGAAAACATGAATATTCATAAGTATCCCAGATATATGGGAACGTGTGGTACCTGTGACCGGTAATTTTAGTTCAGGTTAGTTTAGCCTGTGTCTTCTCCACCAATTATCTGTGTTATAAATATATTATACAATCTTAAATATAAAGGTGCTTCACGATGCCATAGAATACCCTTTTTTTTTTGTCTAAATGGTTCCATAAAGAACCTTTAACATCCGAAGAACCTTTCTGTGTTACAAAAGGTTTTTCAAAAAAAAGTAAAAAAGAGATGGACTGAAAGGTTCTTTGTGGAACCGAAATGGTTCTTCTGTGGCATCGGTGTTGTTACGGGATGAACGAGACGAGAGGCGAGCGGATCCATGTGCAAGCTTTTATTGGGTTGGCGGGACAAGGACAAGGACATGGTCGTACAGGCTAGGTCGAGGCAGGAGCAGACAGGAACAATACAGGCAGTAGAAGAGAATAGTCCAATAAACGAGAGCTAAGGTCAAAAGGCAGGCGGCTAGACAGAAGAGGACGAGAAAACCAGGCGGGAGATCCAAAAACCAGGAACTAGGAATACACTAGGAAAAAGCTAACAAACAACAATACAATAATACAACCAACCGTGAGTGCACTGAGGAGGAGCGGGGTTTTTAAGGACGCCTGATTGGTCACGGGGGCTGACGCAATAAGAGCGGTGGAGGATGGGAGATGCAGTCCGAGATGCATAGTGACAGTCAGAGTGTGTAAGTGATGCGAGAGTGACATCTGGTGGTTGGTGGACAACGGAACACAGACCAGATTCGTGACAGGTGTGAAGAACCTTTTAAAGCACCTTTATTTTTAAGGGTGTAAATCAGTGTTCTCAACATGGTTAGTATATTATTTTATAAAAGTAACATACGTATAGCATCACACAAACATATGCCTGTTTACTTTTTCATAACAATTTATAATGTTTTTTTTTTTTTTTTTTTTTTTTTTTAGTTCACTACACCAGAAAAGCCTAGATGTGGAGATTGGTTTCTGGTTTTCAAACCATGCACTATGCTGAAAGTGTAGTTTTGTGCAAGAAACCACACAAAAATAAGTCTTTATTAATTAATAATCTCCCTGTGATCATAATTTTTTTGAGGAAGGGAATGAAAGTTGATAGTGTTGTATTGTCCCTAGAGGTTTAGCTGTAAACTGCAGTGAATTGTATAAATAGGTACTTTTTGCAAGAATGTTAACCATGTAGAAGGCATGTTTTTTTTATTTTATTTTATTTTATCATTATTTTTTGTTTCTTCAATGAGCTTGGGTTGCTATAACCTCTACTTAGTTTGTCTATCATCCATTTAGTCAAAAACAATGATTGTTTTCAAAAAAAAGGTTTCCACTGCCCCATCTGCTATTGGTTGGTCAAAAGAGATAGCCCTGTCCCAAACTCATGCCATTGGTTGAGCCAATGCTGCCATGCAGGGAGAGTCAGGAATCTGAAGCCAAGGAAATAAGCGACACTTTTCCAAGTAACCACGCAACAGTTGTATTTCCATTTTAAACTAAGTTAGTAGGAAGTATTGCAAAATTTTGAATATTATAGATTTCACTTTTAGTAAAGGTTCTTTATTAATTACCCAACTGACTGCTTATCACTTCTTTCTTCTTTCTTTCTTTTTCTGTAACCATATTTCTTTTTCTTTTTTTTTTTTTTTTTTTTTTGTAGGAAAGAACGTGAGCTGACATCTGAGCAGTGGCCATACATGTTTATATTATGGCAGTTTTATAGCACCCAATATAAATGTTTGAGGAAAACAGATGACACGTGGAGTGCTGACTGAACTTCTTTGGATATCACTCTGACTAGGAGGACAAAAATCTCCAAGCTTTTCTGTTTCAGAAGCTAACAGTGATGTTCACTGCCCTCTGCTGGGTGGTACTGGAGGCCTTCATCGCACTGACCATTTGTGGAAATGTGCTGGTTTGCCTAGATGTGGCCACCAGTCAGCGTCTGCACCAGATTAGTAGCTGTTTTATACTCTCACTGGCTGTAACAGACTTGCTGCTGGGTTTGCTGGTGCTTCCACTGTCTGCCATGCTGGAATTATGCAATGAGAGATGGCCTCTCGGGGGTGTTTTTTGTAATATTTGCATCTCTCTGGATGTTATGCTCTGCAGTGCTTTAATCCTCACTCTAATAGCCATTAGCATTGATCGCTACCTTGCTATTTCTAAGCCTCTCTGCTATCCCATGAGGGTCACACTCGATCACTGCCGATCACTCTGACTGCGATCTGGACGTGCTCTCTGGCTGTGTCCTTTGTGTCTATTAACCCAGGCTGGAACACACCTGACTTCAGAGTGCAGAACCTGAACTGTGACATGTGGGATGAAGGAGAGGAACCCAGGACTTGCTGCTATGAATGGAGTAATATAATTATGCGCTGCTGAAAGCATTTCTAATCTTCTACCTCCCTCTGCTGGTCGTGTGGAATGCACCAATATCCAATTTTGCTTGATGGTGCTTTTGTCATTTTCTGGTTCCCCTGTTTCACCTACTTCACATGCATGAGTATGTGGGCAGAGACCCATCCGAACAGCCTGACCCATGCGCTCTATAGAGTAATGCTAAAATGACTGCTGCTCATTTAAATGATGTCTGGTAAAGTACATTTTTTTGTTTAAAAAAAAAAGAAGTAAGAATTAGTAAATCAATTTAGGGTTATAACATATTACAGTTACTGGAAAAAGAATGAAGGTAAAGTGGGCAAGCGTTGCCTGGACAGTCATTCAGGAATATTTAATTAGATGCAGTTTAATAGTTTAAATGCTTTAGTTTAAATTTTTACATTAATTTATATAAATTTAAAAATAATTTTTGAGAAGTAGCATAACGTTGTAGTGTTTTACGAGTGTTTTATATGATTTTTCATGATTTTTACATGCTACATGGTTTTAAAAATAGCATTGCCCTTCTATCCATCACTAAAAGTTGGATAAAAATTGATTGTAAATGCATGGCAATAATGGGCACACTGTAAAAAAAAAAAAAAAAAAAAAAAAAAAGGTGGTGATAAGAAAGTCACTTGATGAATTAAAGCTCGTCACAAACAGATTTTTCACAAGCTGAGGAGGAAAATACTTATATATAGAAGGTGTACACATTGTCATTCACACAAATAATAAACACCAACCTGGTAACACACAATACTGAAATAATGCAATAAACATTAATTTTACATTAGATGTAAGATAAACCCCTAATGTACACAAATGCTAAGAAAAAAAACTAAGAAGATTAAGAAAAAAAAATCCACGTCCAAAAAACATCATTTTAAATAGTATTTTACTTTAAAATTCCATTAAACGTACTTACAGTTATTCACCGTATATAGTATGGAAACTTAATGTTTACCAGTTAACAGGTTTTTACTTTAACATTTTCACTGTCTTTTACTGTTAAAATCACAGCCGTTTTTATATAGTGTAGGAATTCAACTCAAACCTAATTGAATTGTAAAATTTCATTTATCCCGGAATGTGATTAAGTATTCTGGGTAAGCTTGTACATCACTGAAGATAACAAACATGGATGGGTTATTAGTTTTATCTGTCACACTGTCATAAAGATGAACACCTTGTGAACTCTTGTTTGGAGGAGTAAGAAGCCCTTTTCTTCCTTGAGTGAAGTCACCAACAAGCACTCTGGCGAGGTACATGCATTTATGTCCTTTGGCACCAGGTTTAGAGTAGCCTTGGGCTGAATAACTCGGGTCCACAGCAAAATATGTACCATTCCCATACAAAGCTCCTAAAAACATAATAAAAGTCTGTCAATCCTAAATGCAAACACAACACGTTTAAATTGTAAAAGATTATGGTCCATGTTAGTACCATGCATGCCAGCAAAGCTGCGATTGAAGCCATGATTGTTGATCTGATCTGTCTTATCAGTGCCAGTGCCATGGAAGAGACACTTTTCATTGTTTTTGTGTTTGTTTTTTTCTTCCAATTCCTCCTTTTTGATCATGTAGTATCTCCAAAGTGTGATGTTCTGGACTCTTTCAATCTGTGCAGTAGACAAGAATAAACATTCAGCCTAAGCAATCATGACATCACGGTACAAAAGTAGAAATGAAACTGATGACTTTACACAGATTAGGACCGTTGTAGAAGTTTGCATCAAATATAAATGTAACAGTCTTACTTTGATGATATTGCTGGATAGTCCCGTTTTTTTAAACTCTTTTTCCACATCGGCGTATTCCTTTGAGCCTGCTTTGAGTTTTACAAGAACTACTGACTGTCCTTTCATATCCTCCCAGTTTGAAGGCAAAGAACTTTGAGCTGCAGCTGCAAAAAAACAAGATGAAAAACTAATTTTGTTAACCTTCTAATTTATTCATAACTGTGATGTTTAATCTGCGTTTGAATTTCTCACCTTTCAGTTCTACTCTCTTTAGTTCAATTCGTTTTCTTCCCTTTGTGGCAATTTTGCGAACTATGTCTGCATTATACATTTCACTGTCAATCCTGATTTGCACAGAAGTTGTTTGAAGTTTGAAGGCTTCTTCCAAGTCACAGTTGGTGAAAATATCGCATGCTTTAAAGTCGTGACCACTCTTATATTGCCACTCAACTATATTGCTGGTCAAAGCTGCAAGGCATTTTCACTGTTCATTCCTTTCCACTTTGCGGATAATATCCCGAATACGACTCTCTGCTGTTTGAACGAATCCTGTCAAGCCCTTCAGTGTGATGACAGAGTCTTGGCCTTTCTTCCCAGTTATGACACTTACTTTGAGTTCCTTTTCCATTTTGCTCAGTATTTCTAAATCCTCTTTGGTAAAATGAGCAATAGCTGGATCATGGATTGTGATGTTTATATGTTCCTGGTTAATCAAGCTGTTGATCAGGGCACTGGCCTTACTCAGATCTGCTGGTGTCTCCCCACACAGTTGAAACATAACTGGCTCGATTTCATCAAACAATATCTTTTTACCTTATGACCAGTTACATGTTTGTTAGAAAGAAACAAAGAGGTTGTTAAAAGTATAAAATACAGACACTTAGGTATCTAAGGTAGGTACCACAATACATAGCTGAACCGATAAAATGCTTATCTTGCAAAGAAGAAATGTGGACAGACTTTATTTTATTTTATTTTATTTTATTTATTTATTTATTTATTTATTTATTTTTGCCTGTGCAGCTTCACCTTCTCACTCTCCTGGTGCTCAACTGGCTGCTCTCTAAACTCCAATTACTCACTTGTTTATCACAACACAGTATTACAGTGTGCCATAATTCCAGCCAATCAGAGATGAATCTAAATTCTAACTGGCTGGCTTGACTACCAATCAAATATGTTTCAAAATTCAAACTAGACTTTGTTTCTCCTTCAAGACTTAAATGTAAATTGCCAATGCTTTGACTGAGTAATATATTTGCATTAGAAGTATTATATGCAACATACCCTCATTGGAAATACGTGCCTCTACATACCGCAGTAAAGATAGTTTGCGGTTTGATATTCGGATTTTTTTTGGCTATAAATGCACAACGCGCTGTCATAAACATGCAAATAATCCCGAATGTAGTTCTCCATGATTTGTGAATTCTTGTGATGATGTGCCTTTTGGCCGAAATTTTATTTTATTTTTTCGACTCTTAATTTTATAATGCTTATAGCTCCGAAAGTTGGAAACTTAGCAGACTGAAACCAGTGTCATGTGAACCAGCTTGATCTGTGAATTTTTTCACAGCAAAGCTCTTGTCCGTAACCCCCTTGGTAAGTCCGCTATAGTAAGGAATGTAAAAAATATGCGCTCTTCATGTTTAACGTATTTTGCCATTAAACACGCAGACTGCTCACATACAAAAACATTGTTTTTAAGTCAAACTCGATTTGTGAAAACTTTCACAATCGCTATTTATTGCGTAACAGTGTTCCTAATGCTCTGCTCTCTTTTTCTTCTATCAGTACTGGTCAGCTGACCCTTCCCTGAGTCATATTATTCACTATTCTGATCTGTGAAAACTTTTACAGTTCAGTACTGGTCAGCTGACCCTTTCCTGAGTCATATTAATCACTATTCTGATCTGTGAAAATGTTCACAGTTCAGTATTGGTCAGCTGACCCTTTCCTGGGTCACTAACATCACTATTCTGATCTGTGAAAATGTTCACAGGTCAGTACTGGTCAGCTGACGCTTCCCTAAGTCACTAACATCACTATTCTGATCTGTGAAAACTTTCACAGTTCAGTATTGGTCAGCTGACCCTTTCCTAAGTCACTAACATCACTATTCTGATCTGTGAAAACTTTCACAGTTCAGTACTGGTCAGCTGACCCTTTCCTGGGTCACTAACATCACTATTCTGATCTGTGAAAACTTTCACAGTTCAGTACTGGTCAGCTGGCCCTTCCCTGATTCATGTAAATCACTATTCTGATCTGTGAAAACTTTCACAGTTCAGTATTGGTCAGCTGACCCTTTCCTAAGTCACTAACATCACTATTCTGATCTGTGAAAACTTTCACAGTTCAGTACTGGTCAGCTGACCCTTCCGTGAGTCACTAACATCACTATTCTGATCTGTGAAAATGTTCACAGGTCAGTACTGGTCAGCTGACCCTTCCCTGAGTCATATTATTCACTATTCTGATCTGTGAAAACTTTCACAGTTCAGTACTGGTCAGCTGACCCTTCCTTGAGTCATATAAATCACTATTCTGATCTGTGAAAACTTTCACAATTCAGTACTGGTCAGCTGACCCTTCCGTGAGTCACTAACATCACTATTCTGATCTGTGAAAATATTCACAGGTCAGTACTGGTCAGCTGGCCCTTTCCTGAGTCATATTAATCACTATTCTGATCTGTGAAAATGTTCACAGTTCAGTATTGGTCAGCTGACCCTTTCCTGGGTCACTAACATCACTATTCTGATCTGTGAACATTTTCACAGGTCAGTACTGGTCAGCTGAACATTCCCTGAGTCAGTAACATCACTATTTTAATCTGTGAAAAAATTCACAGTTCAATTTGGGTCAGAATAGTGATGTACATGAATCAGGAAATGGTCAGCTGACCAGTACTGAACTGTGAAAGTTTTCACAAACCAGTACTGAACTGTGAAAGCTTTCACAGATCAGAGTTGAGATTAATATGACTCAGGGAAGGGCCAGCTGACCAGTACTGAACTGTGAAAGTTTTCACAGATCAGAATAGTGGTGTTAGTGACTCAGGGAAGTGTCAGCTGACCAGTACTGAACTGTGAAAATTTTCACAAACCAGTACTGAACTGTGAAAGCTTTCACAGATCAGAGTTGAGATTAATATGACTCAGGGAAGGGCCAGCTGACCAGTACTGAACTGTGAAAGTTTTCACAGATCAGAATAGTGATTAATATGACTCAGGAAAGGGTCAGCTGACCAGTACTGAACTGTGAAAGTTTTCACAGATCAGAATAGTGATGTTAGTGACTTAGGGAAGCGTCAGCTGACCAGTACTGACCTGTGAAAGTTTTCACAGATCAGAATAGTGATGTTAGTGACCCAGGAAAGGGTCAGCTGACCAATACTGAACTGTGAAAGTTTTCACAGATCAGAATAGTGATGTTAGTGACTTAGGGAAGCGTCAGCTTACCAGTACTGACCTGTGAACATTTTTACAGATCAGAATAGTGATGTTAGTGACCCAGGAAAGGGTCAGCTGACCAATACTGAACTGTGAACATTTTCACAGATCAGAATAGTGATTAATATGACTCAGGAAAGGGCCAGCTAACCAGTACTGACCTGTGAACATTTTCACAGATCAGAATAGTGATGTTAGTGACTCACGGAAGGGTCAGCTGACCAGTACTGAACTGTGAAAGTTTTCACAGATCAGAATAGTGATTTACATGAATCAGGGAAGGGCCAGCTGACCAGTACTGAACTGTGAAAGTTTTCACAGATCAGAATAGTGATGTTAGTGACTTAGGAAAGGGTCAGCTGACCAATACTGAACTGTGAAAGTTTTCACAGATCAGAATAGTGATGTTAGTGACTTAGGAAAGGGTCAGCTGACCAATACTGAACTGTGAAAGTTTTCACAGATCAGAATAGTGATGTTAGTGATTTAGGGAAGGGCCAGCTGACCAGTACTGACCTGTGAACATTTTCACAGATCAGAATAGTGATGTTAGTGACCCAGGAAAGGGTCAGCTGACCAATACTGAACTGTGAAAGTTTTCACAGATCAGAATAGTGATTTACATGAATCAGGGAAGGGCCAGCTGACCAGTACTGAACTGTGAAAGTTTTCACAGATCAGAATAGTGATGTTAGTGACCCAGGAAAGGGTCAGCTGACCAATACTGAACTGTGAAAGTTTTCACAGATCAGAATAGTGATGTTAGTGACTTAGGAAAGGGTCAGCTGACCAATACTGAACTGTGAAAGTTTTCACAGATCAGAATAGTGATGTTAGTGACTTAGGGAAGCGTCAGCTGACCAGTACTGACCTGTGAACATTTTCACAGATCAGAATAGTGATGTTAGTGACCCAGGAAAGGGTCAGCTGACCAATACTGAACTGTGAACATTTTCACAGATCAGAATAGTGATTAATATGACTCAGGAAAGGGTCAGCTGACCAGTACTGAACTGTAAAAGTTTTCACAGATCAGAATAGTGAATAATATGACTCAGGGAAGGGTCAGCTGACCAGTACTGATAGAAGAAAAAGAGAGCAGAGCATTAGGAACACTGTTACGCAATAAATAGCGATTGTGAAAGTTTTCACAAATCGAGTTTGACTTAAAAACAATGTTTTTGTATGTGAGCAGTCTGCGTGTTTAATGGCAAAATACGTTAAACATGAAGAGCGCATATTTTTTACATTCCTTACTATAGCGGACTTACCAAGGGGGTTACGGACAAGAGCTTTGCTGTGAAAAAATTCACAGATCAAGCTGGTTCACATGACACTGGTTTCAGTCTGCTAAGTTTCCAACTTTCGGAGCTATAAGCATTATAAAATTAAGAGTCGAAAAAATAAAATAAAATTTCGGCCAAAAGGCACATCATCACAAGAATTCACAAATCATGGAGAACTACATTCGGGATTATTTGCATGTTTATGACAGCGCGTTGTGCATTTATAGCCAAAAAAAATCCGAATATCAAACCGCAAACTATCTTTACTGCGGTCCTCTACCTACATTTCTGCAAACCTGAGAAAGCGTACCTGCTTGTACGAGTCACTGCATTTTCCAGTTGAAATGAACACTAGAGGCAGTAAAACTGTTATTCATTTTCACATAAATTATGATTTACTCACAGAGTTTTGATTAATAAAGACTATTTTTCTCACAATTACTACTGCAAAATATTATATTATGACTTCAAGACAATGTAACCATCCTGCGCAATTTTAAAATCGATACTTTTGACCGTTGTCGTCACATGTACAGTTTCACATGAGTTTTCAAACGCAGTCAGTTTGCTCGGTAGCTCATGCGATATGGCGTTGCACTTGGGTGGGAAAAACTCAGATACGAACCCTGTTAAACTGCGGTTTGACAAAACAGCTCAAATCTGAATGAAGTGAAAACGTGTTTTGGCGCCTCTCTATGGACATTTCGTTTCGTAAGGTACATAATCACGGTGTTGAAGAAATGTATGTAAAGGCACATGTTTCCAGTGAGCCTGGCTTGTGTGGAACTGTTGAAACAGATTACAGCGATTACCTAATCATCATCAAGTAAAGCGTGGCTTACAATATTATATTTTACATCTACTCCATCAAAAGTCACCTCCTTGTGTTGATTTATTCATCTCTGTTGTGTAATAATGAGGATGGGGTACAAAACAAGTCATTTTGGCAGCTTGGTTTTTTTTGTTTGTTTGTTTGTTTTTGGACTATTAATTAATTAATTCGTTCATTCATTCATTCATTCTTACCTTTAGTCCTGTTAATTGTGCTTTTCTTTGACTTCATGGTTCTTTTGAGCATGGTTTGATGAAAGTCATTTAACATGCTTGTCTGGAATATAATGAACTCCACACTTTTGACATGAACTGGCTCATTTTTGATCACAAATTCAATCACTGCATTGATCATTGCATCTGCAACATTAGCTGGATTAGCTCCACCTTGACCTGAAGGGTAAATAAAAACAAAAGACGAGATGATTTAATATTTAAGCAAGGTAATCAAAAAAGAAAAAGAAGGAGAAATTGAAATAAAGGTAGAATGACCTGTGCCTAGAGCTGGGAAGGCAACAGAGGTAAATTTGTGATGCTCACATAACTTCAGAACAGACAAAACTTTTTGCTGAATATCAGATGGTTTATTACATCCAACAATGTGTATGATTTCTTTGCATGGGAGATCACCAGATGAGGTCACAATCTCTGTTAGCTGATAATATGTATCTTCAGCTGTAGAAAAAGACACATACCAACGATCAAAGGTTTAACAGATCTCTCATAAACTGTAAATCACAACATTTCCAACTAAAAGTTGATGAACTAGACAAATGCTTAACGGACCCATTTGTAATAATTCCTGTTCTACTCGTAATCCAGCACCATCTAAAATAGCCTTGGATACCCCTAGATATAAACGAGACATTGACAGTTGCATTAGTGTCTCCATAAAAGCATAATTATAATTTATTTTGAATTATGAATGGAACTTAAACTGAGTTTCCATTAAATGCATTAAAATGAATATATGAATACTGAACCTGATTTGAAAGAAAATGTCTGATTTGAGGAGTTGACAATTGCATCAGTTTTTTCTTTGGTTATATCTCCTGATAAAACCTCCAGGGTCAGATGACCAATTTGCAGAATGTACACTTTAAGACAGGACTTGGAGACTCTGCCAAGATGTCCTAAATATAAAGCAACAAAGACAAGAGCTCTTAATTTGTATTTTGCTCAGTACTTCCAATACTTCCTGGTTTCATAGTTTTTTGTAATTTTGTGTAGTCATCAACTGTACCTTGAGAAAAACCATCATTCTCCTCCCCGAGCATATCATCTTCCTGAAGAACCACCACAAATCCATCTTCCTTCACAAACATTGAGAGCATAATTTTGCCCTGCTCCATGAAGTACTCCTTCGCTCCTGCCTTTTTAATGATTAGTGTGTCTGTGTAGAGAGCATCTGCCAAGCTTTTAAAGAAAGTCACAGCTGACTCGACAGATGTACGCTCTCCAGACAGTTTGATCCAGGGTCTCACTGAATCAAAACTCTCTTTCATCTTATCAGACTTAATTAAATGCTGCCAGTGTTGGGTTTTTTTATCTTTTATAAATTTAACCACAGCATGTGATTTGACACAAACGGTTTCTTCAATTGTAGTGTGTTTCTCAATGAAACATTCTATCTTCTCACTGACCTCTATCACTGGTTCTCTGAAACCACTCACTATAAGCTTGTCTTCATACGTTGACCAGTCTATAAACAAAGTCCTCATTTTGGCAGTGTACAAATATTCTAGGCTACTGATAAGATCCAACCACTGCAGCAACTGAAGGACACTTTTATCTTCTATAGTGAGGCTTTTGGATATAAGAACCATATTCACCCTCTTCTCCGCCTCAGCAAGTGCTCTTTCTGTGCTTCCAATCACAACAACATCTCCATTTTCAATTGTGTAGACAGCAGTTATTCCATGAGATATGAAGAGCTCTCTGGACATTTCAACACAATCCACTGATCTCAGAAACTTAAGGATTGAATGGTCAGTCTTTAAGGACTTCTGTTTCATATTTATCTGCTTCTCAAGAACCCAATTCTTGAAGGTAATAGTATCAATTCTAGAACCTGAAAATACTAATTTGTTCAGGTCTTTTCTGTAGTCAATGTGCAGGAATGGAGGAACAGCACTTTTCAGACCATCTTGTTCAATCAAAGAGTATATGGCAGGAGACATCTCCATGCCATCTGTGGCACTATTAGTCTCTCTCTCCATTGATTTGTTGCTTTTTTTTTTTTTTTTGTTAAATCTGTCAAAAAAATTACAAAATACTAATTAGTCAAAACCAGACCACTGATAGAAATGTTCCCAAAATAAAAAGTTGCAAATCTGCCTTTTTCACTGATAAGATGTTCAACTGTAACCATGTACACAGAAGTGCACCTCAAGCAATCATATTTATCTGCACAGAACAGCAGAGCCAAACTCATTCAATTCTGAGTTCAATTTTACTGTAAGCAGTCATTACTCATTTGGAATTTGTTAAGTGTTGATTATATAAAAACAGTTCTAAGAAAACCATTGTGTAATTTAATAGTATTTTAATAATTTTGTGAAATACTTTTTTAATAGAATTTTTCGTGAATACAGTTATTTAAAACATAAATCTTTTGTAACATTTTTGAATGTCTTTACTGTCATTATAATCAATTAAATTGATAAATCAAAAGCATCACACTGACCCCAAACTTTTAAACTTAAATAATTAAAATAACAATAATAATAATAATAATAATAATAATAATAATAATAATAATAATAAAATACAACTTTGTCTCTCTGTATGCTTTAAAAAAAAAAAAGTAAATAAATTAAAAATTAAAATTAAAATTTCTTTACACATGTTAGTTGTTGGCAGTTTAAGGACGGTACTGTGTACATCCCCTAGCACTCCTATTGGAGTTGCTTTTTTTATTTTATTTATTTATTTTTTTTAATTAGCAACTTAAACTCTTTTTAACAGGTCCTCAACCCAAGTACATGCTCCACATTTCACCACAATGGTAACTCACCCAAAAAAACACCAACATAACATTTTTTTAATACCAACATAACAGAACATTACCAAGTCTCCATATGTTCTAAAAAATGCATAAAATAATCATCAATAATTGCTATCATGAAGCAATCATGTTTGAATGAGAAACAATGCTATCAAAAACAGTATTTATTTATTTATTTATTTATTTTGTTTATTTTTTATTTTATTTTATTTTTTTCAAGTGTGGGCTACTACAGTACATTGTATGAGGAAGTGTTACTGGTGCAACCTCACAAACACAAAGACCTGTTTAACAGGATTTCAGAACCGTTTGGAATCTGTCTTTAATTAAAAAAAAATAAATAAATAAATAAAAAATTCCAGCAACTTTCTCACTATCTCCTGGAAATGACACACTGAGCGTTTCAGTGTAAAAATATAAAGATATTTTAGTTGGGACCATATAAAAAAGTCATTTAGTTAAGGTAAATTAATCTACAAAATTTAATGAAGAAATCATTTATTATCTCATCTTCTGTCTTCCATATTTATGTTTTTTGATAGTGTTATAACCCACTAAACCTAATACAACTCAGCACTCTTTGTACTTGACATTAATTTACTGACTTTATGAATTTGTAATTTTTAAGTTTTAGATTTCAAGAAACATTATTTCTCCACTATCAAATCACTAAACTTTCAAAACAAAGAAAACAATAATCATAACAATTAGATGCTACTACTAAATAACTTAAACAGCTATTTTCTGTACTTGATTATGACTTACTGTTATTTGAACAGAATCTTTCAGGATGCAGTCTTCTCTTTGAATGTAAGCCTGAAGGGTATTTTTAAACATATCCTCATGTTCAGATCAGTCTAGTACTGGTTCAGTGTTAAAGATTTTCGGTTTCTGAGATTTTTAGATTTAGTGGGCGAGGCAAACATGAATATTCATGAGTATCTCAGATTTAAGGGAGTGTGTGTGGATAGTTTAACCTACATTTCTCACCCACTGATCTATATATATATATATATATATATAATATTTATTTATTTATTTTAGATCCGAGCTCTCTGCACTTCGATGCCTAAGTGATGTTTAATTAACAAATTTCGAGATGAGCACGCGCAGATAATTAACACAACCAATTCATCACCAGCAATCACACTCCCTATCCAAGCAGCACAAAAGAGAATCCCTATAAATAGCCAAAGCAGTCCTACCCTCATTATCTCTCGTCTTTTCAGCACCCCTCTACCACCTCGTCTCCTTACCTTCAGCCCATTTCGGGGGGAGCGCTTTGGGTTCGGGCCAAATGCCGAGCTCGGACCCCTCTCCCAGGGCGGGGGTAGACCAGTGTTGCCAAGTCCGCGGTTTTCCCGCGGAATTGAGCTACTTTAACACTGTTGCCGCGGGTTGTTTTTGATGTCCGCGGGTTGAGGCGACCCCAGTAACGTCATATTTAGCCCCTGAAATACGAATTTACCAGGGGCACCCCGACAAAAAAAAAAAAAAAAAAAAAAAAAAAAAAAAAAACAACGTGTATTTTATCCCCCAGAACACGATTTTTAATGGGGGACCCCCCTCGAAACGCGCGCTCATGGGCTAGTTTTGAGTACAATGGTGCGGGTTTTGTTGTGAAAACCTGACAACCCTGGGAGAGATACAGACGCATTTGACACAGACTACACATGCGCATGGCAGAGACAAGACAAGATAAGCATCTGAGGTTAAAAAGTATATAAATTGTTAATTTGTTATGGAAATGACGAATCGTTTCTCTCGATAAGACCCTTCTTCCTCGGCTGGGATCGTTTAGAGCCATTTGAAGCTGCATTTAAACTACATTTTGGAAGTTCAAACTTGGGGGCACCATTGAAGTTCTATATGGAGATAATTCTTGAAATGTTTTTCTTAAGAAACATAATTTCTTATTGACTGACAAAAGAAAGACATGAACATCTTGGATGACAAGGGGGTGAGTAAATTATTTGTACATTTTTGTTCTGAAAGTAAACTACTCCTATAATGTCAGACATATAGTGCACTATTAAGCAGAGCAACCTGAAACTGTCCTCTACACTTATTTTGTGCTTTTTAAGAAACAAGATATGCGCATTCACTGTACAAATGGGTGTAAAAATAGGGTGGATAGGTTGCAAAAAAATATTTTGTCCACAAACACATTTACAGGGGTTAATTCAGTTGTTACAGGCAGTGATGTATTCAGCACAGTCCTACCTTTAACTAAGCCTACCTCCATGTCTCTTTTTGCAGACTTTGAGTCTCTGTCATCATGTCCCGAGGCTAACAAAGTGTGCTTTACCTGTATATCAACTAAATGCCAGAAAGACAGAAACCACATCCACAATTTTGCAGGACAAGTCTGTTTCATGTCATTCATCTTTGCATGGTTATGTCAAATCCATAAACAAAGAGAAGAAGGTCTAGCTATTAAAGCATACAGCTATTGCAGTATAGTGGAGGTATGTTAATAGTTCTGACAGCTTGTAAACATAACTAACGGACAAGATTGGCTTATTCAAAAAGACAAATGTGTTTATGTATGTCTTTTCTTTTAGGAAGGGGCAAGTTTTGACATCATTAGTGAAGAATCCTTAGATCCTTCCAAGCAAATTATTGTGTTGTGTTTAAATTTTATGTTTGTTTTTAGTTTTATTTATAATCATTTATTTACATAATTATTTATAATCATTTTACAATCATTAGTCATTCACATAATTCATATTTACTTATTTGATTATTTAAGTATTTTTCATTTATTCATATATATTATTCATTTATATGTTTTTATATTTCATATTTCTTATTATTTTTCTTGCTTATGCATTTTCAGTATTGTTCAGTTTCATGGTCTAAGAAATAGATAACGGGGATGTTTATGGGATGTTGAATCAGTTTGATGTATCATTGTTCTTTGAGCTGTACTCCCCAGATGAAGTCTGAACATTGAGACATATGCAACTAAAACTGTTCAATAAATTCTGTTATACCTTTTACCATTCAATTTTCTGGCTTCCATCGGTCAGCTTCTTAACTGACAGAAACCTGCTGTTAACGGGGTTGGGGTAACTACAGCTTGCTGACTAGTTGTTCTGTTACCGGAAAGACTGATATTTTCCGACGGGATCTGGTGTCCGGGGCTGGATCCTAATTGTCTGGCGTGGGAACTTGATCTAACATTAGTGACAAATAATGATAATCCCTCTAGTAAAATTATTAGCTGGTGCATCTCAAATCATCATATCAATCCATATCAATCCACTGGTTGACTGGCATAACCACCAAAACAATACGTAAAAGTCTATTTATTAAATATTTGTTACATAAACACAGAGGACCTCGAACATTATACAGATTTTTAACTGCAACATTATACAAAGTGAGAAAAAAACGGATTTATTTGAAATGATTAAGGTAGGTTTTAAAGAATGTTTTATTCACTAAATTGTATCCCATGTATAATTGAAATGCTCAGCATAAACCCATTTTCCCGAGTAGGCTTTTACTCAATGTGTTAATTTAATGCTGATTAACCCTGTGATTAACCCTTTCTCAGGACTTTTGTTTGTTTGTTTGTTTCCACAGCAAAGATTATTGTAACAATTTCTGTAATTCCTGCTAGCAAATATTATATTGTGTGTTCAGCTTCATCAAAATAGCAACAAAAATGCTAGCTGGCAGAAACTGAGATCTCATAATGATTAACTAAAGGTGATTAGGTATTCTGGGTAAGCCTGTACATCATTGAAGATCACAAACATGGTTGGGTTGGTCATGTTGTTAGTGACACTGTTATAGAGATCAGCACTATTGGAGCTCTTCGCAGGGGGAACAGGAAGGCCTTTTTTTCCTTGAGTGAAATCACCAACAAGCACCCTGGCGAGGTACATGTGTTTATGTCCATTGACATCAGGTGTAGAGTAGCCTTGGGCTGAGTACCTTGGGTCCACAGCAAAATATGTACCATTCCCATACATGGCTCCTAAAAAAAAAAAAAAAAAAAAATTAATTATTGATTTAAAAGACAAATGGATACAAGTGCAAATAAAGTTTATACTGAATTTGACTGATACCATTCATGCCAGCAAAACTGCGATTGAAGCCATTGTTGTTAATCTGATCTGTTTTATCAGCAGCAGTGCCATGGAAAAGAAGCTTTTCATTGTTTGTGTGCTGGTTTTTGTCTTCCAGTTCCTCCTTTTTGATCATGTAGTTTCTCCAAAGTGCGCTGTTCTGGACTCTTTCAATCTAAAGACGAATAAACATTAACAAAATATTACTGCACCATTGTACTGAATTAAAACACCAAACTTTTTAAAACATATAAATACACATTACTCCTCCCTCTTAGTATTGTCTTACTGTAATTATACTGTTACTGGAAAGTCCGGTGCTTGTGAACGCTTTCTCTACATCTGCATATTCGTTTGAACCTGCTGTGAGTTGTACAAGAAGAACTGACTGTCCTTTCATGTCTTCCCAGTGGGAAGGCAAAGATTTTTGAGCTGCAGCTGTGAACAAAAAAAATGACTAATCTTAGATGGCCTTCTAGTCAATGTCTTCTACAGACAAACAGACATCCTTCTCCAGCAAATGACTAATGTGTCTGTTTTTATAAAATCATCTTACCTTCCAGATCTACTCTGTTTAGTTCAATCGTCCGATTCCCTCTTGTGGCCTCTTTGCGAACTAAATTGGCTTCATATTCAAAATTTTTAATCTTGATTTTCACTGAAGGCTGTTTCTTCTGATATGCCTGTTCCAGGTCATAATTGGTCAACATATCAAAGGGTTTGAGGCCATTGTCCTCATATTGCCACTTTACGATACTGCTAACTATAAATGCATCATGTCTTCGTTTTTCATTCCTTTCCACCTTTCTGATCATGTCCCGAATACGACTCTCTGCAGTGTGAACGTCTCTTGTCAGACCCTCCAGTGTGATGACAGAGTCTTGGCCCTTCTTCTGAAGTCGGATACTGACTGTGAGCTCCCTCTGCATGACGTTCAGCATTTCTCCATCCTCCCTGGTGAAATGAGCAATGGCTGGATCATGGATTGGGATGATCACATGCTCCCGTAATATCAAACTGTTGATCGTGTCCTTGGCTTCCCTCAGGTCCTCTGGTGTCTCCCCACACAGTTGAAACACAGCTGGCTCAATTTCTTCACTAACAACTACAAGCTCTTCACTTGCAGGAGAGTCTGAACCTCCCAACCAGAAGAAGTCTACAGGTTTGATAGGAAGAAAAGAGGGATCAATTATTGTTTATTAAACTTATTCACATAAATAGATAAATAGATGGAAAGAGAATTTATATTTCTTTACTGACCTTTAATTTTGGTAAGCAGACCTTTTTCCTCCTCTACTTTCTCACCAGATCTTCTGATCATGCTTTGGTGGAAGTCTGCCACCATGTTTGTCTGGAATATAAGAAACTTCACAAGCCTTACATGCACTGGTTTCTTTTTCTTCACAAAGTCGACAACTGCATCCACCATTGCATTTGCAACATCAGCTGGTTTTGCACCACCCTGACCTAAAGGGTTAGAGATATATTTACCCGAAAAGGTAACAAAAAGTCAACAATATACTGCAACCACTGTATGTAGAAAAGTAAGATTGCACAAAGCATCTTACCAGTGCCAAGAGCTGGGAAGGCAACAGACGTAATCTGGCGTGTCTCACATAACTTCAGAACAGACAAAACAACAACCTTAATGTCAGAAGGACTATTGCGTCCAATTATATGAATAATGTTTCCACATGGAAGTTGCCCAGGTGAAGTCACAATCTCTGTTTGCTGCATATTTGATGATCTCACTATTGGAAAAAACATGTTTACCAATAGCATCTTAAGTTCAATTCATCTCTATTTCAGCATAAACAAGAAGAAATAGCTCAATTGAAAGTATACAAACCATTCTGTGAACATTCTTGTTCAACCTGTACTCCAGCGGCATCTAAAATGGCCTTGGATACTCCTAGATTACAAATAAAAATTAGCACTTACATTGTAATTCTGTGAAATAAATTTTTAAACCTAAATAAGTAACCGTGTGTGTGAAGTTAGATTAACCTGCTTTCAGAGAAAATGTCTGATTTGAGGAATTGACAATGGCATCAGTTTTTTCTTTAGTTATGTCTCCTGATGAAACCTCCAGAGTCACCTGACCCAGCTGCATAGTGTGCACCCCAAGAGAGGGAGAGGAGACTTTGCCAATGACCCCTAAAGATAGGAAAATAATATGTTCATAATAAAGTGACAACAGAAAAATAAGTGTGATTGACAGCAGATACGAAAGTGTTACCAGAGGTCTGAGCTGATTTGCCAGAAATATTTATTTTTGGCATGACATGTCGCAGTGCTCCTATTGTGACAGAATCCTGAGTCCCATGTCTAAAGATTCTGGTAAAGCACTAATAGATAAAGCACAGAAATATGAAAGATAACATTAACATGAGCACTCATAGTAGATTATCTAAATTAAATTAAATTTTCTTCACTTACCTGAACACTCTCCTTGTCAGAAGGGTGTACAATCACAGTTACCTCTTGAAGGTTTGTGAACTTAAATTTCTGAACTTCTGACAGCATGATTCTGGCCACCAGATCTTTAGGAAAGCCAAGGTTCCCAGTCCCGATAGCTGGGAAGGAGATTGAAGCCATTCCCAGTTTTTCTGCTGTTCTCAGGCAATCTTTAATGATCTGAATGAGTACCTTTTAAAATGCAAATAAATATAAATATTATCATTTTTAAGAAAATACCATCTAAATTAGTAGAGGATACATATGAGGCACATTTGCATTATCCATTTAACAATTTACAATCAGCCAGCAAACATTGTACATAGACATGCATGTCTACAATGTTAGATTTAAAGAAGTTCACTTCAAGAACAAAAATGTACAGACAATTTACTCACCCCCTTGTCATCCAAGATGTTCATGTCTTTCTTTCTTCAGTCGTAAAGAAATTGTGTATTTTGAGAAAAACATTTCAGGATTTCTCTCCATATAGTGGGCTTAAATGGTGCCCGTGACTTTGAACCTCCAAAATGCAGTTTAAATGCAGTCTCAAAGGGCTCTAAATGATCCCAGCCTAGGAAGAAGGGCCTTATCTAGCATAACAATCTGTCATTTTCTAAAAAAAAAAATTACTTCATTTTGTAAACACTGGGTCGGTACTTCTGCAGCGATGTAGGACGATTTTGAAGTTGGAGGAGAAAATGAGATGGGAGTTTTTCAACCTACCCTAACTGTCTTGACCCGGAATACACAGAGTTCACGCAGAGCTAGACAAGACAAGCATTTGAGGTCAAAAAGGATATGAACTGTCCATTTTTTTTTAGAATATAACTGATCGTTTTGCTAGATAAGACCCTTCATTCTCTGGATCATATAGAGCCCTTTAAAGCTGCATTTAAACTGCATTTTGGAAGTTTATAAAGTCCACAATATGGAGAACATTCCTGAAATGTTTTCTGCAAAAAACAATTTCTTTAAGACTGAAGAAGAAAAGACATGAACATTTTGGATGACAAGGGGATGAGTAAATCATCTGTAAATTTTTGTTCTGGAAGTGAACTTCTCCTTTAAATTAAATGAATTCTTATTAACTGAAAAACAAGGATACATTTGATTGAGGTCGATTAAATGTATGTCTCACCAT
The DNA here is from genome assembly GCA_036247105.1 of Cirrhinus mrigala. NCBI lineage: Eukaryota > Metazoa > Chordata > Actinopteri > Cypriniformes > Cyprinidae > Cirrhinus > Cirrhinus mrigala. Next base: position 20,439 of record JAMKFB010000237.1, read on the forward strand.
ATCTGCTGAGTCTTGTCCACCATTCCAAACTGGACAAACTACATGGAAGACTTTAGAACATTTCAGTTTGCAACCATTTGTGATGACCATTTTACCATAATTCACACTGTCTGAGCGAGCAGCTCTGGTGATTTCTGACTGGAGCTGATGACCAGCAGTCCGAAGGAGTGCTTTGGAGACAGCACCTTTACTGAGATCCAAGTCCTCCGATATAGTGTTTACAATGACATCAGCCTGCAGGAGAAACAAATGATACACTTGTAAAGGGAGAGGATTTGTTTCAGGTATAATATTTTAAGAAGTGTTGCCTTTCCAGTTGACATTTCTTGTTTTAAAGGGGTCATCGGATGCCCAAGTTGATATGATTCTTTAGGGTCTTAATGAAACGTCTATAATATACTTTGGTTAAAAATTCTCAATGGTTGTGTAAAACAACACCCTTTTTACCTTGTCAAAATGAGCTCTGCAAAAATCATCCCATTCTGAGGGATTTTTCCTTTAAATGAGCTCTGCTCGGCCCGCCCCCTCTATTCTTGTCTAACTTACATCCCTGCTCTGCCATCGAAACAATGAAGGTCGGACTCTTACATCTGATGTAAGGAGGGTCTGAGGTAAGACGCTCATGTCAATCATCTATCGTGGGAGTGGCCTCTGTCGGTGTGAGAATGGCTCGATGTAAAAAAATGGATATTATTTTTATAGATTAATTAAAAACCACTGCATGGATTTTTAGCATTGTAGGGTGGATTTGTACATACACTGCCAACACACATTAATGTTCAAACAACACGAAAAAGTGAACTTTGCATCCGATGACCCCTTTAAGGATTTTTTTCTTTTTTACTGGCATCCAGTCTCAAAAACAACAAAAAAAAAACTTTGTTTCTATAAGTAACAAGTAATCTTAGATTCACTTACATGTGCATCCTGGATGTTCCCTTTAGTCAGAATGATTTTTAGTCCATCTTGTGTAGTTTTGGTCTCAAGAACACTCAACCCTTCAGATTTATCTGATCTGTCACTATAACTTGAGGTTTCTGTTTTCCAGTGTGCTTCATCTTCAAAGCCTCTATTATCATGGCCTTTGGCGCCTTCCAACTCTTGGTTTATTTGACCATAGTTTCCACGGCCATTTCCACGATAGCCTTGTCCATAGTCACTATGCTCATGGGGTTTGGCTTGATGGGGGGAACTCATTTTGGGGCCATAAGCAGCAAACTCCTTTCTGAAAGCTTGAATCATAGCTTTCACAGTGCTGTCATTATTGTCAACCAAGTGAATTTTAGTTAATGTGCTATTGGAGCCTCTGCGGTTATGATCTTCAATGAACACACGCACCTCCTTGACGATTGATTCAGTGCAAAGATCAAGAGGACAACCAAATATCCCTGAGCTAATAACTGGAATCGCAATGGAAGAGCAGTTTTTGATGGATGCCTGATTCAGACTTTCCCTCACAGCACGTCTCAGGCATTGCGCAGCGATGCGTCGGTCTGAGTTGTTGAAGCGAGGTCCAACAGTGTGCACCACATATTTACAAGGAAGACGACCTGCGTCAGTGATGATGGCATCTCCAGGCTTCAAAGGCCCATTTATTTTTTTGTATTGGTTACAATATTGCTGCAGACATGGTCCAGCAGCTTGGAGAAGTGCTAAAGCTACACCACCAGTGTGGTCCAGATCTTCATTAGCAGCATTGACCACAGCATCAACTTGGAGCTTGCAAATGTCTGCCTTTTTGACAGTAACAGTTACTCCACCTGGGATTTGAACCTTACAAGAGACCTCGCCAATATCTTCAAAACTGCCTTTAGTAAATCCATCTTCCTCTTCTTCCAGCATGTCATCTTCCTGAAGAACCACAACAACTGTTTTTTCCTTCAACAGCACTGAGAGCATCATTTTACCCTGCTCCATGAAGTACTTCTTTGCTCCTGCCTTTTTAATGGTCATTGTGTCTGTGTAGAGATCATCTGCCAACCTTTTAAAGAAGGACATAGCTGGCTGGACAAATGTACGCTCTCCAGACAGTTTAATCCAGGGTCTCTTTGAATCAAAACTCACTTTCACCTCATTAGACTTAGTTAAATGCTTCCAGTCTTGTGATTTTTTGTCTTTTATGAATGCAACTGCTGCAGGTGATTTGACACGAACAGTTTCTTCAATTCTAGTGTGTTTCTCAATGAAACTTCCTAAGTTCCCACTGACCTCCATCACTGGTTCTCTGAATCCAGTCACTATTACTTTGTCTCTTTGTTTAGATAGGCTTATTAATACAGATGTCTTTTTGGAAGTATTGAACAATTCTTGCAATTGTTTTTTGATATCCATCCACTCTGCCATTTGAAGGACACCTTGATCTTCTACAATGAGCTCCTTGGTTATAAGAACTGTATTTATTCTCTTCTCTGCCTCAGTAAGAGCTCTTTCTGTGCTTCCAATCACAAAAACATCTCCATTTTCAATTGTGTATACAGCAGTTATTGCATGAGATATTAAGAGATCTCTAGACATCTCATCACAATCCACTGATATCAGGTACTCCAAGACTGAACGGTCAATTTGTAAGCGCTTCTGTTTCATAGTTACTTTCCTCTCAAGGACCCAATTCTTGAACATGAGAATTTCTGTATGAAGACCTGAGAAACCTAATCTGTTAATTTTTTTGTCATAGTGAATGCACAGGTGTGGAGAAACAGCTGAAGCATTTTTCAGGCCATCTTGTTCAAGCAGAGAGTACATGGCAGGAGAAATCTCCATGTACTCAGTCACACTGTTCTTCTCTCTCTCCATTTGACTTGTTCCTCTCTCTAGAAACTTCTCTATGATGGGTTTCAGTCCACTTATCTCATGGGTCATTCCTGCCAGTGTCAGCACCCCTTTAGAGGCATCCAAATCTGTATAAACTTGATCTTTCACTACTTCCTTAATGTCACTCTCCACTCTGGACCACAATGCCTGTGACACCGGCCAATCAGATGTTGTGTACTTTGAGATGATTTTCTTAAAGGCATCAATGGCATTCTCACTCCAGCCATCAATGTGTCTTCTGGTAACTCCTTTCTGTTTCAGTAATGCTGGATCAGGACTGAGCAAAACGTCAGGTTTGTCCATTTTTATGTGGCAGAAGTGTGAGCTCATTTCATCTTTAACAGAAGAAATCTGCCCTTTCTTAAGGATGAACTCCATGATGGCAGGATTTACACTGACTGAAATGGGTTCAGGCAGCTTCAAATGTGGTCTTTTGCCACCATATAAGATGGTATTCAGTGATTTGTAGTAGGGATATATCTTGACTGGAACATCACAGATGTTATTCTCTTGCTTCAAAACTCTATCTTTGGCTGAAAAATAATAACAGTTCAGGTACAATGAATGAATACATTGGTGCTGACAAAATGAGGCAAAGAAGTGTTAGCAAATCTGAAACTGTAACAGCAAATACTATCAGCAACTGCACACATATTTACCTTCTTCCTCCTTAAAAATAATAATGGCTGCTTGTTCTGATGGATGTGTGATAACTTCCTCCACTGGACCACCCCATTTCTCAAAATACAGTTCCAGCAGCATCTTGTTGTTGTTGGCCTCAGCTGGAAGATCCTCCACCCGCACACATGTGCTTCTCTCCAGTGCATGGACACTCAGATTATTCTTCTTGAACTTTTCATGTGTCCTGCTCTCCTCAAGAAACTTTTCTGCAGCTGTTAAATTACATTTTTCACATTAAATTTTAATGAAAGTGCCAGACACATTTAATCAAGTCATAATAACAACATACAACTATGTATTCAAGCAAAATATTAAAGGTATTATGTTATAAAACAAATTATATATATATATTTCAAATACAATATTTTTCCCAGTCCGAAAAAACCTCCTGTAAACCTTAAGTCTTATGTTATATATATATATAACATTAGAAAAGGGTAAAATATGTTTAAATTACGCTAATAATATAAAAATGTAAAATATTTTTTAGGAGAACTTACCACTGGGATTTTTAAAGGTCACAACTGCTTTTCTTATTTCTGGTATTAATTCCAGGCTAAAGTCATTCTCATGAAGTCTGCTGATGTTCTCCACCAAAAGAGCCAAAACTTCTTGTTTAATATCATCTGGAAGGTTCTCCAAGACCACAGCACTTGACTCTTGAGGCTTCTTCTCATCCACATCAGTCTGAGAGGCACTTTGATCTTTAGGCAAAATAAGAGTAACACATATTTATTGAATATCAATGCAATGTGGGTGTATATATATGAAGAGTTCAGATGCAAAACCAGCTAAAAGCCATCTCGGTCAAAAATGAGAAAATGATACTGAGTGAACACATAGTATACGTCCATCAAATACTTTTACTGCAAACTCGCTAAATTCCAGCCTCAGCCCAATCAGAAGTACCAGTACTTACATTGAAAACTATACAAAGTAGCCAGAAAGAAATGATACTTTTAAAGAAATGCATCAGATGGATTTAGAGGCTTTTGCATCTGAACTCTTCACAGATGGATAGATAGATAAATAGATGGATAGATATTTGTATAATGTCAGCTAGCAGTGTCAGTTACAGTAGACAAAGAAAATAATATTTTGTATTAATTAGTCACTACATAACCGATATCTTTACTATCAAAAATTAATGTTAATTAGTATATCCGCAACAGCATTACAATAACTCAACCAATAAAGATTACATGCACGTAAGCAGCCAAAGACCAAAGTCCAGATGATTTACTTACTTGGTTCCTGATATCCACATGCCTGCTCCGTCTGAAATCACACAAACATAAAGGATTTACAATTATGTAAATGGTGAACTAAACAAGTAGGTTTAGTTAATTGGTCTCTTTACTCCAGCCTTTTCAACAATATGGAGAAATGAAAACCATCTTCTCAATGAAACTCTAAAATGCAAATAGATCTCAACCATAAAAATGAACTAATATTCTTATGATAGACCATTCTGTTAATATATAGTGACTTCATGCAATATAAAGTGTTTGATTTACAGAGCCACTCATCCGAGGTTTGATTGTAAAAACATTGTGGTCTTAATTCTGCATTTTGTAATAAGTCTACTCACTTGTTGTCCAGTGCTGTCTGCCTGTTCCTCTACATCACTGGGTTTGTACACTTTCAACTTGATTTGCCGTTTGTCAATGGTAATAATGTGTTCTGCCTTTGAGAGCACGGCATCTCGAACTTAAACACAAACAGATGGACTTAGTGAGATACATTAGAAAACATTAAAACAAAGAATGACAGAAAACAACACAATAAGTTATATATCATGTTATGTGATATTAGTGAATGTGTGGTTGTACTTTGTCTAAAAGGCTAATTTATTTATCCTAAAAGTATATTGATGGTGGACAGGGTCAAACGTCTTTAAACGGAATGTGTGAAATTTGATCCAAAGAAATTGCTGTATTTGAGACTATATCTGGATATATGACGATGGCACACTGGTACATACATCAGTTGTCATATTTATTCATGAAGGACAACTTAATAGTACACTGGTATTCAAGTATGCAAACATCCTATGTTCTGTTTCATGAAGGATAATGCATCGGTACATTGTGTGTGATGTCAATCTTATGTCATTATTTCTAATCTCTTTTTAGTTGTTTAGTTCAACGATCAAATAGAAAAGTCTTCATTTACACTGTAACATTAATTAATTTACACTAGCACAGTATATATCAGTAAAGCAATGCCACAGTAACCTAAAGAAAGGATAATTATGTTTGTTAATCTAGATGTATATGTGCTTTAAAAGGTATTACACGTTCGAACATGGCCAGAATGTGTGCGTTGAGAGACATGTTTAAATTTGTTGTCTTTATGCATTGTCTTAAAACTGTGTATCTTTACACGTACAAAAGAAATACAGCAAAAACTGACACCTTCACACAGCCAGAATGTGCTTGTCTACACATATAAAAGTAACACATTCAAAATTGCCGCATTAACACTGACAAACAACGACAACACGCATTCAAGTTGGACTTTTGGCCCCATCTGCCTTCCATAAAAGTGTCGCCTCTACAATAATCACTGACGTTGTTTTCATGAAGCACGAACTGAAATGAAGTTAGGCTATTGCTTCGTAAACAAATATTGATAACAACTGTGATTTTAGGACAGAAGCACCACAGAAAGAAGCTACACGAAGTGGTTTCAAAATTTCTTAAGATAAGTGCTGACAGAGACATATGAAGCAGACAAAATGAAGAAGCTCTTAAACAAAACTATTAATTCTCCCCCCAATATATTTTACCTATATCAATATGCATCTGTTACAAAATTATTATTATCTTTAACAAGCATTTGACATCTAAACATAATTAAGGAGTTTGAGCAGTACTGAATAAACACATAACCCTAAAAATGTAAATTATCTTATCTTACGTTATTTTCTGTGTATTTTGGTGTGTGTATATATATATATATATATATATATATATATATATATATATATATATGTGTGTGTGTGTGTGTGTGTGTGTGTGTTTATTATATTGTACTAGGTAAATGTATATTTTTAATATCTTCATCAAAAAAATATTATTTTGGTCACACTTTTTTCACATTTTAATGTGTCCTTGTTAGATGTTACATGTATTTTGATGTGTCCTTGTTACAGTGATTGCTGTAACATGTAAAACAACACATGTATTATTATAGTAAATACATGTGACAAGGACACGTTAAAATAAAGTGTCATAAGCCTTGTAATAAAACCTGCCACTCTTTTGTCACGTGTATTTAATGTTCAACTTTGTCCAACGTTGCCGCTGGCTAGGCCAATATGAAGATTCACAGATTATATAGCCTACTAACTTCGTGAGAGTTTGTCGCACTTTCTATTTGAACATGAAATTACCTTAAGTGTCTCGAAAGCTTGATAACAGTTATAGAAAGCCTGTTTATCTGTCAAGATTCTTTTGTGCTCCGCACTTACCGTCAGACGATTTGAACAGAATCGTAGCAGAGTTGCTCCCGTCATTATACTGCGCTACGCAGTCTCCCCCTTGAGATTTCTTCTTACTCTGAAAGTAAATCTGAAGTTTATTTTTCACACTTTTAGCGTGTTCAGGCCCCCAGTCTCCCTCTACACTGATGGGATAATCGTCCATCGCGATCGCTCTGCTCAACTAGGAAGTGACTTGTGCGTTTATATAGTTGAACACGCCCTCACTTTTAGTTTCGTTTTTGCGTAAATTTACCCCGAAACTGAGAGTTCGGTCTGTTTAACATGAGGACGTAAGCAGTGCGTTTATTTAAATAAACGTCAACCCGAAATCAGCTGATAAATAGTTAAGGCCAAAAGAAGAATAATATTAACCGCACTCGTAACTGCTTTTTTGTTTGACTGTCATATGCTTCCTTCAAGTTCACCTGTAAGCTCGTACTTCCGAGTCAGGCATTTGTTAACATGTCACGGATTCAAGTCGGATACATAACGAGGAAATTGCAAAAACAAACTAAAAGATTTATTAATAATAAATCCAAATAACTATATCTGCATTAAAAATGAAAATTGTTTATTACTATTATTTATACATGGTATCACAACTAAATATTTGTGTTACATTAAGCAAAGGGAAATACATCATGTTGTTTCGTTACGTCATTACTGGGCTGCATTATCATTGCATTTACAACGTCCTGACCAGTAGGCGTCTTCAACATGGTGTTCACTCATTTATTACTTAAATCATGTGATAGGTTAAAAGTAGAGATGCTTAGACTTTTTACTATGAATGGCCACAAACCAAACTTCTGATTTATATTATCTCATATTAGAATAAAACAAAAAATGTTAACACAAAAAGATAAAGAGGATTTTTTTTTTAATTTACCAATCATATTTTATTGAAGTCCTTCATTATATGTATTGTTACATAACTGCATGTCTAATTTTCTAATTAATACAGTCTACACTGTAATAATTACTGTAATTCCTGCCAGTAATTATTAGGCCACATGTAGGCCATACATTATATACTTATACTTCATGTATTCAGCTTGTCCATTGATTGTTAATCCGGCCAGTGCCATGGAAGAGATGCTTTTTATTGTTTTTGTGCTTGTTTTTATCTTCCAGTTTCCACTTTTCGATCATGAAGTTCTCCAAAGTGTGCTGTTCTGTTTTCTTTCAATCAAAAGGCAAGAATAAACATTTAGTTTATATCCAGTGTAACTGAACATAACTTTGAGCTACTTGATTAGGTTGTACAAGATGCCATTCAAATCAAATGTCTTAATTATAAAATAATCTTACCTTACAGTTCTACTCTTTTCAGTACAATCTTCGCTTTTAGATTTGTGGCCACTTTGCGAGTTAAGTCAACCTCATATTCATCATTGTTAATCTTGATTCTCACTGAAACCTGTCGCTTCTGAAAGGCCTGTTCCAGGTCATAATTGGTCAAAATATCAAAGTTTTGGAAGTTTCTACTTTCCTGATATTGCCACTTAACCGTTTTGCTAATCATCAATGCATCACTTCTTCGGTTTTGGTTCTTTTCTACCTTGCGGATCATTTCTTGAATACGAAAGTCTGCAATTTGAGCATCTTTTGTCAGACCCTCCAGTGTGATGACAGAGTCTTTGCCTTTCTTCTCAAGTCGGACACTGACTGTGAGCTCCCTCTGCATGGCGTTCAGCATTTCTCCATCCTCCCTGGTGAAATGAGCAATGGCTGGATCATGGATTGGGATGATCACATGCTCCCGTAATATCATGCTGTTGATCTTTTCCCTGGCTTCACTCAGGTCCTTTGGTGTCTCACCACACAGCTGAAACACAGCCGGCTCAATTTCTTCACCTACCATTACAAACTCTTTATTTGTGGGAGATTCTGAATTTTTGCCCCCAAAAAAGTATTTTTATCCAGGTACATGTTTGATGGGAAAAACAGAAGGATCAATTATGGATCATAATTATGGATAATGGATGAGAATATCATACTTTTTTTTTTTTTATTCTATACTGACCTTTAATTTTGGTAAACAGACTTTTATCTTCCTCTAGTTTCTCACCAGATCTTCTGATCATGCTTTGGTGAAAGTCTTCCACCATGTTCGACTGGAATATAAGAAACTTGACAAATTTGACATGCACTGGTTTATTTTTCTTCTCAAAGTCAACAACTGCATCAACCATTGCATCTGCAATATCAGCTGGATTTGCACCTCCCTGACCTAAAGGGTTAGAGACAAAAAAATAAAAAAGTAGTGAATAATTCACACAAAATATCAGTGTCAATGCTGTCAGTCGTTTAAAAAAAAAAAAAAAAAAAAAAAAAACCTAATTAATCACACATTTTTCAGAATTATACCTGATTAATCGCAAATTTTAATATATTTATGTTGTCATAATTTCAAATTGACCCTCCAAAGTAATGTAGAAACAACATAACATTTTAATTTTAGCAATTAATTATAGCCATTCAACACTTTACTTTTAGCCATTCAACAATTTACATTTAATAGGCTTTGAAAAATACAAAGTTCACTTAAATTAAATGATCTTCACATAAACTATAAATTCTATAGGCCTATGTGTAAAATGTAAATTGAATTTAGATTCATCTTTATTCAAGCTACAAAAGTTAAGCGAGCAAAACCGTAAGTAATTTATCTTTTTCTTTTGTTCTTTGGTTTTCCTCAATGACAGACTGCAGCAGGTTTTGTCTCATTAAAACCTGATGCACACGACTGACACACATCCGATTTTCTCCCAGTTCTTTACAGTCATTTAAGACTTTTTAACTCATTTAATACTTCGTTTATGAGGTCAACGGCCAAAAATGGGCATTTTTACATAATTTTGTGTAGTTTTTGTTGTTATTAAGAGAGAATTCATTGTGTCACTGCCACACTGTCTGAAGTGGCTTACGTTGATCATGATAGATGCCTTTGTTTACAGAAAGCTGCACAGACACTGAGACAGCATGCCAGTACCGAATTGAGTTCGTCTTATCATGATTAATAGCGTGATCATATAGTTCACTGTAATGCTATAGCCAAAGGTTGCTAGGAAAAAAATGGTTGTTGCATTAACCGCATTAAATAAAATTGAATGTATTAAACACAATAAATAAATAAATTAATTATCAATAAACAAATAAATAAATAACACGCTAATTACAAAATAAGTAACAAACCAAAACTCATTACAGTTATGTAAAAAATAAAATCACAAAACATGTCTTACCA
>JAMKFB010000238.1:0-16687 GCA_036247105.1 Cirrhinus mrigala
ACACACCTGCAAACCTAAAGTTTCAAGTATACCTAGTAAGACCTGGATTAGGGTTGGAGCTAAACTCTGCAGGGACAGACCCCAGACTCCCTCCAGGACCGGGTCTGGTGACCCCTGAACTAAATGAATGTATTAAACTATATTTTAATAAAATGAATAGGATATAGACAGAACAAATAGTGGTGCACCCCCAAAAAACTAAAATATATGTAATTTTTTTACACACACACAAAACATTATACATTATAAGAAAAAAAAAACAGTAGAAAATTGGAAAATGTACTGTTAATTTAATGTTTATGGACATTTTCTTTAACACTAAAACACAACACACTGCAAAGCGTAATTCAGAATGTGGGGGAAACACCTGTAAAAAATCATACGGAAAAATTTCTCATATTTATAAGTGTTTGGACCCTATTTTACAGACTTTTCATTACATAAAAGACATTCAAAAAAGGATAATTTATAAATGAGGGCATAATTAAATATTTTAAGACCGTTTTAATGCCACCTTCATATGAGAAAAAAAATGAAATCTGTTAATAAAAATCAACCACTGCGACAAAAGTCGATGATTTGCATCATCAAATAGAAAAGAATTCCAGTTTTGTTCACATATAAATCAGTTTAAAATTCACTCAGACTTCTTGACATTTGAGTTAATGACATCAGTACATTAAGTGAAATATATTTCATTGTGAAATATAAAATATTATATTTAAACCACAATTGTTATAGAACAGTTTCAGTGTAATTCTGTTTCTGAATTGATTAAGAACTGTCATTGTCAAATTGCCCAATATGTATCTGACAACATAAAATATTTTAAATATTTAATTTAAATATGCATACATTTACAAAAATGTTCAAAATACAACAGCAAAATCTGCACGAATAGTTCATAACCTGTCAGTTTCTTGGGTAGATTTTCCCACACGAGTTTGGTCACTAATAGTTGTTAAGCTGTCAGTTGCTTGGGTAGTTTCACCTACACGAGTTTGGTCACTAATAGTTGATGTTGGTGGTGGTGTGGAACTCGGGTGTTTGTTTTTTTTAGTACTGCTGGAAAAAGCAACCAAACAAACAAAAAACGTGAAAACAAGAATACCATTCTAAACGCATCACAATCAACGTGATCTCATGATAATTCGTATGTATTTTACGTAAAAAAATGTTCCACAAAACATACATTTACTTATTACAGGCGGTAAAATGTACAATACTGACATATTTTCACCATCTAAACGTACAAATACTTACGTATTTTTAGCATTTAAACGTACAAAACTGACGTATTGAGGACACCTAAAAACGAATCCATATGAATATTGAAATCGCTGCATTAATTTCATTATTATTGTTGTTTTTGGTTGTCATACCAATGGCCTTATGTTTTCAGTTGCACTTTTAAATAGTTTAATAGTTTATTTAATATGAAATTATAACATTTCATTTTGTTCTGTGCGATTTTCTGCTGCCAGTACGTTTCCAAGGATAGGTATACATAATGTTAAAAAAGACTACACTTTAAACCCTTAAAACAGGGGAGTCAAACTCATTTTAGGGTGAGGGCCGGATGAGAAGAAATGTGACCATGTGTGGGCCGAATCTCCTCCTTTTTTTTTTTTTTTTTTTTTTTTTTTTTTTTAATCATAGTGCATCAAATTACAACAAATACACTATATTCTGCATTATATAAACTGCATTTAATAAGTCTTCAGAAACTGTTCATTAACACTCTTATTCCTTTTTGGGGAAAAAACACTGCCAAGTAATGGCAAACAAAACCCTTCCCTTTGAACATGAATATTACTTGTCAGATACTTTTTAGTAATGCTAAAATAAGAAATAAAAAATGCTACAGACTCCCTGTGCAGACAGTTACATTAAATATGAAGCTATAGGCTACAATATAATTTACAAACTAGAAAAACACTTCACAATTTTTAAAAAAACTGCCTTTAACAACTCAATAGCTTATATGTAGAAAAAAAAATCATATACAAAAATAAATTCTTTATGGTTAATGCAAATGAAAAAAAAAATCATTCACTTTGGATATGAACATTAACTATACACTACAAATGAGAACTTTCCTTTAACAAGATTGCATTTGTAATGCATTAGGTTTGACATACGCAAATATACACACGCACTCATAATGCTTTTAACTCCTGCTTCCTGACACCTGACTTCTCTTTTCTTCAACCAGTGCATCAACGTCAGCAACCAGTTTTTGAGCCGTTGCCACTCTCATAATGTCATTTAGATGTCTGTGTGTGAGTCGAGAGCGCAGGTTGGACTTGTTAATGTTCATTACAGAAAATGTCTGCTCACAGAGATATGTCGTCCCGAACATGCTGAGGATTTTGGACGCAAAACCTGTCATTTTGGGGAACGTCGCTCCGAGGTTTTGGTAAAATAAATCCACAGTGACTGTTGCGAATTTGTCCTTTAAAGGTGTGTTGCACTGCAGTTCGATTAGTTCCATTTGGAGTTCCTCCGGTACATCCGTTACGCTCGCAGTAAACGGTGAACGGAAGACAGCGAATTCCTTCTCAAGTTCATTGAAGACCTGGAACCGATTCTGAAACTCCTTATGCAGACCAACAATTTTTTCTTTTTACTTGTCCATGTTGTCTTTGTCGTGAGTGGTGTACACAGATTTTAAAGAGGGAAAATGAGCTGGGTTACCTTGGGAAAGCTGTGTCGCCCACAGATCTAGTTTCACCTCAAATGCGCGAATGCAATCGTAATATTCAGTTACGATTTTGTTGCGGCCTTGCATCTTAGCATTGAGTACATTTAAGTGCTCGGTTACGTCCACCATAAAAGCAAGGTCACAAACCCACTCGGGGTCATCCAGCTCAGTCACCGGTTTTCCCTTGTCTTTCATGAACTGACTGATTTCTGAGCGCAGTTCAAAGAAACGTTTGAGCACGGCTCCCCTGCTCAACCAGCGAACTTCGGTGTGGTAGGGTAGACTGTGAGAAATATTTTTGTCAGATAAAAAGGCCTCAAATTGCCGATGGTTGAGCCCCTTTGCTCTGATGAAATTAACAGTTTTTATTACCACATTCATAATATTGTCAATCTTTAGGGTTTTGCTACACAACGCTTCCTGGTGTAAAATACAATGAAAATTCCAGAATTTTTGGGTTGGGTTCTCTTTTTGAATTTTCTCTTTTAATTTTGTCACAACGCCTGCCTTTTTCCCGACCATGGATGGAGCGCCATCCGTTGCCACACTAACAGCGCGACTCCAGTCAACTTCCAGTCTATCCAGAGCACCAATGAGGCTGGCATAAATGTCGTTGGAGGTAGTCGTGTGTGTCATTGGAACCAGCTCAACAAATTCTTCAGTGATGTTCAAAGATTCATCAACTCCACGAATAAATAACCCCAGCTGAGCTACGTCGTTAACGTCAGTAGTCTCATCGAGTGCTACAGAGAAAGCAATGAATGTATTAACTTTGTCTTTCAGCTGACGGTTCAAGTCTCTTGCAAGGTCCTCAATTCTTTCAGCCACAGTATTTCTTGACAAGCTAATACTGGCAAAAGCCTGTTTTTTCTCAGGACACACAAGCTCCGCTGCCTTTACCATACACTTCTTGATGAATTCTCCCTCCGAAAATGGCTTTGATGCCGCTGCGATTTCATTGGCAATCAAATAGCTGGCCTTTACAGCTTCATCAGTCCCTGCTCTTTTTGTGAACATTGATTGCTTTTTTTTCAAAGCTGATGCTAAAGCATTAACTTTTTCCGTTCAGAGCTGTCCAGTGTATTTATCATATTTCTCTGCGTGTATGTCATAGTGCCGTTTAATGTTGTATTCTTTTTGCACAGCCACGGCTTGTGAGCAGATTAAACATACCGGCTTGCCGTTGACCTCACAAAAGAAATACTTCTCTTCCATTTCTCCTGAAACATCCGCCCTTCCAGATCAATTTTTCTTTTTTTGGACATTTTTTTAAAATTGCGAGTGCTTGCCACACATCTTCAAATAGCCGACGTGTTAGAAATTTGATTTAGGCGCCAATTTAGAATGCGCATGCGTGTTAGAGGTTCCGGCAGAAGCGCAATAGAAGAGCAGTTAAATGATCAATGATAAAATAAAAAAAAAATGAATAAAACCAAACACAATATTGCAGCGAATACCCGGATATGGACTTTATTTAATACTACTACTACTAATAATAATGATAATAAAAAAGATTTGATATTTAATATTGTTTAAATCATCCCGCGGGCCGTATTGGATGCCTTAGTGGGCCGTATTCGGCCCGCGGGCCCCTGCCTTAAAATAAATAACATTTCTGCAATCGTTTAACCATCCATGTAATATTTACTTAGTTTGCTGTGGTGGGACACAAAAGACGTTTTCTCCGACATGCTGTGACTAAAAATAGAACCATAAAATACACCGAACACGCATCATAATTGCAAAATGAAACAATTTTATTTGTGCACTATAATCCAGATCTTCAGAATCCATACGATTGCGAGGAACAGACCCAAAATCAAGACTTTATCTGGCGATCTTCATCTATATCCATGCAGTGCGTTCAGTAGCAAAAGCAAATAAACCCAAGCTGAAGTGCATTTTACAAATTCAAATACTGCCGCGTCAAGAAACGACAGATTTTACGGCAGGAAAATCGAACGCTCATTGGCTCTCACCTGCATTCGTCACAGATTACGACATGCTGTGTTTCTGGTGGGAAGTGTTCGAATATGGAACGCCATTGGGGACAATACCTATTATATGAAACGTGTGAAATCTGGACGCATTAACACGCAAAGTTTGTACGTGTCTTTTTGGTACGTGTAAACGCGAACGTTTTGTACGTCTATGCACGAAATTTTTTGTCGTGTTATTTAAAGACACGATCGTTTGTATCGCCTTAACGTAACATTTTTGGCCGTGTATTTTTGTTACGTGTTTCTAGACGAACGTTTTCGTCGTGTAAACATGACATTTTTGAACTTGTAATATTTCTAAGTCTTATTTGATGTGCGACATACTAATTTTTCTGTTTTAGTTGAACTGGTGATAATTTAGGGTCAATAATTAAATACACTCAATGACTGCATGAATTAACATTATATTCTTTTGTAACGTTAAAGGAATTTGTCCTGTAGGTAAAGTGAGTGGTCTCGGTGATCCAACGACCACATTTCCCCTCTGATTAATACATTCGAGGTGTCCACTGCAAATAGCCTACTTGTTGGCAGAACTAAATACACTAGGCCAGTCTAACGTTACCCTATATGTGGAAAAAGTCACCTCTTTAGTCAGCGGTTTCTGTGGGGTAACGTGTTAAGGGAGACCGGGGTTCTATTCCCACTGACAGCGCTTTTTTTATTACTTTACAGTTAATAAACGCATTTTTTTTCAATAAAAATGATTTGACTTAAAATTCATTTTAATTCATAAAAGTTACATTTAGGGTAAGGTTAGGGGTAGCGCTCTTTAATATCTCAATAAGTTGCCATAATTTTAATATTGTTTTATAAATATAATGATTTACTGTCAATTATATTGCAGGATGTTTAATGCACAACAATACTGAGGAGCAAATAGTAACGTTATCTCTCACTATTTATAAGTAAATAGCATCTAAATGTCTACTGAATCCACAACTGTTGCTATTCACACTTGGACTTGGACTGGCTGCCCCACAGTTTACGTTGCATGGTCCGCCTGTTGTAGTGATTCTGTAATGTTTACGTGTCGTATGATTGTGTCTGGGTTTAAAGGTTGAATAAAGATTTGTGAATTGTCATAGGCTACTGGTGCTTTGTTTTCTGCTTTTGGATTTGCCTGATTGTTATAATATAATTGTTAAATTTGTGATTGTTACAATATATTGTTGTTATTACATTATTTTTATCTGACATATACAGTATACATTCAATATATTTGTATTATTTGTATTATTTCTACCCTGCATGAGTACAAACGGGATGAGATGACACAGCACTGACATCACAACCAACGTATAAATGCATCATTGACTCTAAAGTTTTACACTTGCCTATGTACATGCCAACGTAAAATTATGATCTCATTCACGAACAAATGTTACGTGTGACGTTTGCATAGGTATTTGCTTACCTAACAGCACGTCATCCCTCACGAAAAGAAATGTCGTCTGATGTTTATATACGTATACAGCAACGTGCCATCCCATCACAAATGCAAATTAAATCCTAAATAGAGCAACGCTATTGGCTGTTGTGCAGTCTGACGCGACACCCGAACATATACTTCGTATGTACGCGTACAAACTTTGCGTGTTAATGCGTCCAGATTTCACGCGTTTCATATAATAGGTATTGTCCCCAATGGCGTTCCATATTCGAAAGATGCGTGGGTATGGAACGCCGGATTATTAAAAATTTCTTTACACGTCACGTGTACAGACGTTATAACGCGTGTACACGTAATTGCGTCTACACGCGTTATTTCGTGTACAGACGTTCTGACGCGTAGACGCGTAAACACAAGATTTCCGGTGTCAAAATAAAAGTCACATCCACTAGCACGCAAAACCATGCGCAAAACCTACACTGAGTTTATTTATTGATTTATTTGTGTATTATTATATTTATTATTATTAAGTACATTTTGAGGCAAAACATAAGGTGCCTTATAAAACATTAATATAATAATATTAATAATGTAATATAACTGTAAATAGTTATTTGTTTAATTTAATTATTTCCTGTTTCTTGTTCATGATATATAAAATAATGCTTGAAACTTAAGGGCGTTTTATATGAAATACACTTTAATCACAAGATTCAAAAGAAATGTTTACTCCAAAGCCAAAAAACATGTGCAGTTTTCTATATGAAAACTAAAAACATTTCAATAAAAATCTAAACACACACACACACACACAGCAGCAGCAGCAGCATAATTTTAGAAATAATTTTATTAAGTGAACAATTCACTCTTAGGCCCATTTTGACAATCCTGGTTGTCCTCCATGCTAATCTCGTTGTCTGGTAGTGCTGCTGGTCTGCAGATGGATACTACAGTCTACAGTTTTATGTTGATTATTTGTATTACTTATGGTGGATGTACCCTATGTTGTTGGATGTTCCCTATGGATGTTCCCCATCTTGTTATTTACAAAATCTCTCAACGCCATGACTCCTCTAACGCACATATTTTGAAAAGCCGCCTCCTTCTAGGTCATAATACGACGTCATTATCATGTGACTAATAGATAGCGCTGACATATCCGGAAAGAGAAAATGACGTACCGCCAGGTGCGTTAGTGCGTATTTTGGTACAAAATGTACAAAAATGTACGTTTTTTGCCTCCAAAAGTTACGTATAAATACCTACGTATAAACAATGAGACCAGGCTGTCACAATACACTTTATAAGTCTTTTATGTTGTTACTAATTCTGTTATGTTTCACCATACTTGTTGGGTTTAACTTACAAAAACTGCTTAACTTTCTTCTGCACCCATTGTTCTTTCCAGTCACTGCAGAAGTAACCCTTTTCAGTGTCAAAGCTGTCAAAGAGAAGGAAACCATTGAAAACAAAGAAATATATCATCATATGCTGTAGATCTATAATCGTAACATGTTTTCTTTAGAGAGGAACTGTGAATCTTACATGATGGCCTTCACACATGGAAGACTTTCATTTTGCAACCTGATATGAGTGATGGGATCGGTCACCTCTGCTGTGGAGATTTTAGTACAGCATACATTTTTTACATCAGTCTTCATAGCTTCTGCTAAGATAGAAGAATCAAGTAAACCTCAATATTCTGGATTGTTTCATCAGATAGAATAATATACGAACATTATAAAGCACTTTACCTGTTGTAGTCCAGACCACAGCTGCAAGAACCACTGCAACAGCCAAACTCCTCATAAGGATCCGTTGAGTCTCCATTGTCACCAATGATCTTAAACTCTCACTTCTCTCTGACACTCTCACTGTGTCAGAGAGAATGTGTTCAAGACTCTTACTAGCACAACTCAGCTAGTCAATAAAGCGGAAGTTAAACAGCATGGGCTGCATCCTGTCCATTGCAGCCTAATTTATTTTTGTGAATGATTTCGTCATTGTTCTGTTGCATCACCATACCTGGACTTCCGTTTAGTTTAGATTTGGAGTGATCTCATTTGTAATTGTAGGCGTAAATGTCATGTGCCAAAATAATGTCATGTGCCAGGGGGACAGCCGTAGCCTAATGGTTAGGGAATCGGGCTTGTAACCGAAGCTTGTAACCCAACTGCTCCCCGGGCGCTGCAGCGATAGCAATATGGCTGCCCACTGCTCCGGGTGTGTGTGTGCACTTGGATGGGTTAAATGCAGAGCACAAATTCCGAGTATGGGTCACCATACTTGGCCACACGTCACGTCCTTTCCTTTAATATGTGTAAATGCAGATGGGGGAATTTCTGTTTAAAAACTTCTTACATTTAATTTCTAACCTTGCTGTCAGTAATTTAATTGATATGAATTCAGTGTATGCTGAAAAAGTACTTTCTTTTTTTTTAAATATATGGTGATAGGACATTAATGTATCAATAGTGTTTTTAAGTCAGAAACATAAATTTATTACAGGTATATCTTGTAGTTGACCAGTTAAAGCAAAATAGGAAGGAAGAGCGAACATCCTACTGTTACGTCGCCTAAGAGGTTTGTTGGGGAGTTTTACTAGCTGGGTCAAGTTTTTCCATTTCACAATATTGTCACACTCACAAGCTCCATACTGTCAGATTCTTCTGAAATTGAAGATGCTGTTTCAGTTTGTTATCATGGCAGCGTCCTTTACTGACAGATTGGAACACATCCACTACTGGAAGTCTATTTAATTTCAAAAATGGATATTTAAAACTAAATCATGGGTCACTAAACTTGTTCCTGGAGGACCGGTGTCCTGCAGAGTTTACTTCCAAATTTCCTCAACACACCTGCCTGGAAGTTTCAAGTATACCTAGTAAGACCTTGATTAGATGTGTTTTATTAGGGTTGGAGCTAAACTCTGCAGGGACACCAACCCTCCAGGACCAGGTCTGGTGACCCCTGAACTAAATGAATATATCAAAATATATTTTAATAAAATGAATGGTATATAGACAGAAAAATTGTAGTTCACCCCCCAAAAATGAAAAATACGTCATTTTTTTTTACACACACACAAAACAGTATACATTATAAGAAAAAAAAAAAAAAAAAAAAAAAAAAGAACTGGAAATTTGGAAAAAGTACTGTTAATTTAATGTTTATAGACATGTTCTTTAACACTAAAACACAGCACACTGCAAAGTGTAATTCAGAATGTGGGGGAAAAAATAAATACGGAAAGATTTCTCATATTTATAAGTGTTTGGACCCTATTTTACAGACTTTTCATTACATAAAAGACATTCAAAAAAGGATAATTTATAAATGAGGGCATAATTAAATATTTCAAGACAGGTTTAATGTCACCTTCATATGAGAAAAAAATGAAATCTGTTAATAAAAATCACTGGAAAACCACTGGAATGTAAAAGTCCCAAGTGTTGTGTGATGTTGAAGGAACGTTCGGCTGTTGTGTTTTTAATATCTAATAAAGCTGAGAAATCTAATATACATGAATATGTGGAAAAAAGAAACAGGAAAAATAAAAAAGGACTTTCTCAGTGCCAGTGCTCGAGTTTATACTGTATCAGTTTATTCATGCTACAGAGTGTTACATTTGTTAATGGATGAAATGTACATAATCAATAGTACAAATTACAATAAATATTGCATAGCCGGCAACCAGCCACAAGGAAAATAATAAACTAGCTTCATGTCTGAGGAAGGACCTCTTGCACACATTCAGACACGTCGACTACAAGCAAAACCAGTAAATGCTGATCAGAGTTTATTTGTATTTTCAGATTGCAGCAGTTCAATTGCATCATCAAATAGAAAAAAAATCCAGTTTTGTTCTCATACAAATCAGTTTAAAATTCACTCAGACTTCTTAACATATGAGTTAATGACATCAGTACATTGAGTGAAATATATTTCATTGTGAAATATAAAATATTATATTTAAGCCACAAATGTTATAGAACAGTTTCAGTGTAATTCAGTTTCTGAATAGATTAAGAACTGTCATTGTCAAATTGCCCAATATGTATTTGACAACATAAAATATTTAAAATATTCAATTTAAATATGCAAACATTTACAAAAATGTTTAAAATACAACAGCAAAATCTCTAAAACTTTAAATCTAGTTTAAGCACTTAGAAATGTTTTCTCATTATGAGTTTATTTTTAGACATTCTTGACTGATGAGCTGTCAGTTGCTTGGGTAGATTCTCCCACACGAGTTTGGTCACTAATAGTTGATGATGGTGATGGTGTGGAAGTCAGGCCTTTTTGAGCTCCACTGCAAAAAGCAAGCAAAAAAACAAGAAATGTGAATACAAGAATACTATTCTAAATGCATCACAATACATTTTATAAGCCTTTTATGTTGTTACTTATTCTGTTACGTTTCATCGTACTTGCGTTTATCTTTCAAAAACTGCAGAATTTTTCTTTTCACCCATGGTTGTCTCCAGTCATAGCAGAATTCCCCCCGTTCAGTCTCAAAGCTGTCAAAAAGAATAAAAAGATTGAAAACAGAAATGTAACAAAAGATGCTGTTGATCTCTAATCGTGACATGTTTTCTCTATAGAGGAATTGTGATTCTTACATGACGGCCTTTATACATGGAAGATTTTCATTTAGCCTCTTGAAACTGATGATGGGATCGGTCACCTCTGATGTGGAGACTTGAGTACAGCATGAATGTTTTGCAGCAGTCTTGATAGGTCCCGCTAAGATAGAAGAATCAAGTAAACCTCAATATTCTGCATTGTTCCATCAGATAGAATAATATACAAACATTAGAAAGCACTTCACCTGATCCAGATGTAGTCACACAGGTCACAGCTGCAAGAACCACCATGATAGCCAAACTCCTCATGAGGATCCCTTGTGTCTCCATTTTCACCATTGATCTTAAACGCTCACTTCTTGTGTCAGAGAGAATGTCTTCAAGACTCTTACTAGTTCGCCTTAAATAGTCAATAAAGCGGAAGTTAATCAGCATGGGCTGCATCCTGTCCATCGCAGCCTAATTTATTTTTGTGAATGATTTTGTCATTGTTCTATTGCATCACTATATCTGGATTTCCACGTAGTTTAGTAATCGTAGGTGTAAATGCCATGTGCTAAATTAATATATGTAAATGCAGATGGGGGAATTTCTGTTTAAAAAAACTTCTTACATTTAATTTATAACCTTGGTGTCGGTCATTTAATTAATATGAATTCAGTGTATGCTGAAAAAGTACTTGCTTTTTTTAATATATGGTGATAGGACATTAGTGTATCAATAGTGGTTTTTTTTGTTTTGTTTTGTTTTTATTTTTAAGTCAGAAACATAAATTTATTACAGGTATATCTTGTAGTTGACCAGTTAAAGCAAAATAGGAAGGATTTCGTCATTGTTCTGGTGCATCACCATACCTGGACTTCCGTTTAGTTTAGATTTGGAGTGATCTCATTTGTAATTGTAGGCGTAAATGTCATGTGCCAAAATAATGTCATGTGCCAGGGGGGCAGCCATAGCCTAATGGTTAGGGAATCGGGCTTGTAACCGAAGCTTGTAACCCAACTGCTCCCCGGGCGCTGCAGCGATAGCAATATGGCTGCCCACTGCTCCGGGTGTGTGTGTGCACTTGGATGGGTTAAATGCAGAGCACAAATTCCGAGTATGGGTCACCATACTTGGCCACACGTCACGTCCTTTCCTTTAATATGTGTAAATGCAGATGGGGGAATTTCTGTTTAAAAACTTCTTACATTTAATTTCTAACCTTGCTGTCAGTAATTTAATTGATATGAATTCAGTGTATGCTGAAAAAGTACTTTCTTTTTTTTTAAATATATGGTGATAGGACATTAATGTATCAATAGTGTTTTTAAGTCAGAAACATAAATTTATTACAGGTATATCTTGTAGTTGACCAGTTAAAGCAAAATAGGAAGTAAGAGCGAACATCCTACTGTTACGTCGCCTAAGAGGTTTGTTGGGGAGTTTTACTAGCTGGGTCAAGTTTTTCCATTTCACAATATTGTCACACTCGCAAGCTCCATACTGTCAGATTCTTCTGAAATTGAAGATGCTGTTTCAGTTTGTCATCATGGCAGCATCCTTTACTGACAGATTGGGACACATCCACTACTGGAAGTCTATTTTATTTCAAAAATGGATATTTAAAACTAAATCAGGGGTCACTAAACTTGTTCCTGGAGGACCGGTGTCCTGCAGAGTTTACTTCCAAATTTCCTCAACACACCTGCCTGGAAGTTTCAAGTATACCTAGTAAGACCTTGATTAGATGTGTTTTATTAGGGTTGGAGCTAAACTCTGCAGGGACACCAGCCCTCCAGGACCAGGTCTGGTGACCCCTGAACTAAATGAATATATCAAAATATATTTTAATAAAATGAATGGTATATAGACAGAAAAATTGTAGTTCACCCCCCAAAAATGAAAAATACGTCATTTTTTTTACACACACACAAAACAGTATACATTATAAGAAAAAAAAAAAAAAAAAAAAAAAAAGAACTGGAAATTTGGAAAAAGTACTGTTAATTTAATGTTTATAGACATGTTCTTTAACACTAAAACACAGCACACTGCGAAGTGTAATTCAGAATGTGGGGGAAACACCTGTGAAAAATCAATACGGAAAGATTTCTCATATTTATAAGTAATTGGACCCTATTTTACAGACTATTCATTGAGTGTATTCATAAAAGACATTCAAAAAAGGATAATTTATAAATGAGGGCATAATTAAATATTTCAAGACAGGTTTAATGTCATATGAGAAAAAAATGAAATCTGTTAATAAAAATCACTGGAAAACCACTGGAACGTAAAAGTCCCAAGTGTTGTGTGATGTTGAAGGAACGTTCGGCTGTTGTGTTTTTAATATCTAATAAAGCTGAGAAATCTAATATACATGAATATGTGGAAAAAAGAAACAGGAAAAATAAAAAAGGACTTTCTCAGTGCCAGTGCTCGAGTTTATACTGTATCAGTTTATTCATGCTACAGAGTGTTACATTTGTTAATGGATGAAATGTACATAATCAATAGTACAAATTACAATAAATATTGCATAGCCGGCAACCAGCCACAAGGAAAATAATAAACTAGCTTCATGTCTGAGGAAGGACCTCTTGCACACATTCAGACACGTCGACTACAAGCAAAACCAGTAAATGCTGATCAGAGTTTATTTGTATTTTCAGATTGCAGCAGTTCAATTGCATCATCAAATAGAAAAAAATTCCAGTTTTGTTCTCATACAAATCAGTTTAAAATTCACTCAGACTTCTTGACATATGAGTTAATGACATCAGTACATTGAGTGAAATATATTTCATTGTGAAATATAAAATATTATATTTAAGCCACAAATGTTATAGAACAGTTTCAATGTAATTCAGTTTCTGAATAGATTAAGAACTGTCATTGTCAAATTGCCCAATATGTATTTGACAACATAAAATATTTTAAATATTCAATTTAAATATGCAAACATTTACAAAAATGTTTAAAATACAACAGCAAAATCTCTAAAACTTTAAATCTAGTTTAAGCGCTTAGAAATGTGTTCTCATTATGAGTTTATTTTTAGACATTCTTCACTGATGAGCTATGAGTTGCTTGGGTAGATTCTCCCACACGAGTTTGGTCACTAATAGTTGATGATGGTGATGGTGTGGAAGTCAGGCCTTTTTGAGCTCCACTGCAAAAAGCAAGCAAAAAAACAAGAAATGTGAATACAAGAATACTATTCTAAATGCATCACAATACATTCTATAAGCCTTTTATGTTGTTACTTATTCTGTTACGTTTCATCGTACTTGCGTTTATCTTTCAAAAACTGCAGAATTTTTCTTTTCACCCATGGTTGTCTCCAGTCATAGCAGAATTCCCCCCGTTCAGTCTCAAAGCTGTCAAAAAGAATAAAAAGGTTGAAAACAGAAATGTAACAAAAGATGCTGTTGATCTCTAATCGTGACTTGTTTTCTCTATAGAGGAATTGTGATTCTTACACGACGGCCTTCACACATGGAAGATTTTCATTTAGCCTCTTGAAACTGATGATGGGATCGGTCACCTCTGCTGTGGAGACTTTAGTACAGCATGAATTTTTTTCAGCAGTCTTGATAGGTTCCGCTAAGATAGAAGAATCAAGTAAACCTCAATATTCTGCATTGTTCCATCAGATAAAATAATATACAAACATTAGAAAGCACTTCACCTGATCCAGATGTAGTCCAGGTCACAGCTGCAAGAACCACCACGATAGCCAAACTCCTCATGAGGATCCCTTGTGTCTCCATTTTCACCATTGATCTTAAACGCTCACTTCTTGTGTCAGAGAGAATGTCTTCAAGACTCTTACTAGTTCGCCTTAAATAGTCAATAAAGCGGAAGTTAATCAGCATGGGCTGCATCCTGTCCATCGCAGCCTAATTTATTTTTGTGAATGATTTCGTCATTGTTCTATTGCATCACTATATCTGGATTTCCACGTAGTTTAGTAATCGTAGGTGTAAATGCCATGTGCTAAATTAATATATGTAAATGCAGATGGGGGAATTTCTGTTTAAAAAAACTTCTTACATTTAATTTATAACCTTGGTGTCGGTCATTTAATTAATATGAATTCAGTGTATGCTGAAAAAGTACTTGCTTTTTTTAATATATGGTGATAGGACATTAGTGTATCAATAGTGTTTTTTTTTGTTTTGTTTTTTTTTTTAAGTCAGAAACTTAAATTTATTACAGGTATATCTCGTAAAGTTGACCAGTTAAAGCAAAATAGGAAGGAAGAGCGAACATCCTACTGTTACGTCGCCTAAGAGGTTTGTTGGGGAGTTTTACTAGCTGGGTCAAGTTTTTCCATTTCACAATATTGTCACACTCACAAGCTCCATACTGTCAGATTCTTCTGAAATTGAAGATGCTGTTTCAGTTTGTCATCTTGACAGCGTTGGAAGTCTATTATATTTCAAAATAAATATTTAAAACTAAATGAATATATTAAAATATATTTTTAAAAAAGGAATAGGATATAGATAGAACAAATAGTAGTTCACCCCCCAAAAAGGAAAAATATGTCATTTTTTTTTACATGCACACAAAAAAATTTTTTTTAAAAAGTCTGAGCATTCTCAATATTTTTTTTTTCCTTGTTCAAAATATCTTTCCACAGATTAGCACACCAGGATGACTATGAACATGAAATTGTTCAGCCATGACTTCCTGTTTCATGGAGTATTAATATGAGGTAATATAAAAGCCAAATTACTATAATCATCCACCACAATGAGTAAGAGCAGATAATATGGTTCTGATGTGCAACAAAAGATTGTTGAGTTTCACTAAATAGAAAGTGGCTGTAAGAAAAGAGAGGAACTGTGAATCTTACATGCCCTTATGAAAAAGAAGTTTATTCAAGTGTGCTATTAGTATACTTCTTTTAAACTAAAAAATAGGAAAGTATACTTTTACTCTACTTTTTTATATACTTCTCAGAAATGGGCTTCATGTACTTCTCAGAAATATACTTAAAATTACATTTAAGTATACTTGACTTGTACTTAGAAAAAGTCTAAATATATTTGAGATATACTTGTGCTCCTAGAATCCGTGTTTTCACTGTTATACGGTAGGGGGCACTATTACAGATCTTCTGTACAGAATTTCCAAAAAACACAAGTGAAGAAGAAACCTAAACAACATGCTTCCACATGTAATCTAACACGATCATCAAGCATAAAACATTATGGAATATTCATTATGGAATAAAATGTCGACCAATAAAGAGGTAATAATGACTGTCAAGCTTTGGGGTGTTGATCGACTTCATCTACGTTTTAATTATCATTCTGTATCCAATTAATAGTCTTTTTTCAGCTTTTTGTTCAAAATGCTGTTTATTTCTTTGTTTTCTATTTATGAAACTTACCCTCATTCAAGTGTTTAAAAAAAGAATGCATGAAACTAGAATAAAATGTTTTTGTTTACAAGCAGATTCCCTGTTCTTTCTTTTGACGTTTTGTATGTTCAGATATTCATATAACAAAATATATACAAATTAATACCTAGATAGGGACATAGCAGCTGGTATACTTGAAGTATGATGTAAAGTTCACTTAAAGAAAACTTACAAGTATACTTGCAGTATAAAACTGCTAAACTAGTAGTTTACTGAGACTATACTTCAGAGTGTGCTAAAAATGCTACTATTTAATTAGTAAACTATCAGTATACCTATAAGTTCACTTTTAGTATAGTTGCAGTACAAGCTAAAAACTTTGATGTAAACTAGTTGTGTACTCAAAGTTTACTACTGTTACAATTAAACTATACTTAAAAGTATATTTTTGTATACTAGAAAGTGGGCCAATGTAGTCCCAAGGAGTATTGAAATAGAACACTTACGACTATACTTCTGTAACACTAATATATGTATACTTACTACATAAAGTATACTAAAAATATACTTGAACTTTACTTAAGTATACTTAATAAAATAAACTTAAAGTATGCTACTTTTTGGTAGTGGTGGCGACCTTTACAC
>JAMKFB010000239.1:0-14435 GCA_036247105.1 Cirrhinus mrigala
TGTTACAGAGCTGCTCTCTGTTCCCATTGTTCCCCTGGTTTAGCCCTTGTATAAAGACATGAACACATACTTGGGTTTTTAATTTGTTTATTTACCTTGATGTCACAGCGAAGTGGAGAGATGGATTGCACACGCACACACACATACAGCTGACTGTTGTGTTTCAGGCTGGCCACCTGAACACTAAAATTATTGGACAATTAGGTTTTCCTGGGAAACTGTTGGCTGTCGCCTGGATCGGCATGCATGGTGGCGGCCATCTTGAACTGGGTAAAAGACCCGAAAGGACTTTTGTCAGCCTTTTATATCTTTGCTGTGTTGCATCATGGGTAGTGGGAGATACCAAGTATGAGTGAAAAGGGGTTGCAATTGTTTTAGAGTTATTGAACTTGACTTGCTATAATTATACTGAATTGAAGTTTTGGTTTATTGTGATATTGACTTTGGTGATTTGAAAGAAATGTTGAATTTGATTTTTAATCCTTTTTTCATGTGAATGTATGGTTTTTGAGAAATGGTTGAACCCCATGTGTATAAATTCCTGTGTAATGAAGCAGTCAGGGAGTCTTTGACTGGTGTGCAGTGAGTGTGGAAGCTAATGGGGAGTACTCTGATTGAAGTTGTGTTATCCCTGATCCAAGATTATTTTCTTTTGTTTGTTTAGTACATTGAAGTTGGATTTTGTTTTTTCTTAAGGATTTCCTTTTTGGAACCTTTCTCATGTTTTTGCACCTGTGAGCACCCTGCACTTTACTGGCTTGGGAGAAAATGAAATAAAAAGGAAAAAGCTGGCATTAAATGTCCTCCACTCGTTATTTGAAGAACTTTAAGTGGTAACCCGAGGTGAAATTCTGACAAGTGGTGCCAGAAGTGGGATCAGTATAATGCCACCCAAGACCAGACAAGACCGAGGTGCAGTTCCACAAGAAGGGGTGGCGTTGAGTCAAGAGATCAGTTCTACCGAGGCTCCAGGAACAGTTGCTGAGGGTGTGAGTGACACCATAACTTCTACTCCGGCAGTGGCTTCAACAGAGGGGACGGTGGCAGAACTGGCTGGCCTGGTTAAGGTTCTTCTGCAGTCACAAGCAGCCCGCGATGATCGAATGGAGCAAGTTATGGTGAAGCAAGACCAACGTTGGCGGAGTATGCAGCACCAATTCCAGCAAATTCAGCATCAGGTCTTAGAGATTCAGACTGGAGGGGACCGTCAGGGAAGTCAGGCAACCTCTACAACTGTAAGCCCAGTGACAACAGGAGAAGGTATATCAGCAGGAAGTATCGAACCAAGATTACATCCTTTGACAAGAGATGATGATATTGAGCAGTTTCTGACAACTTTTGAGAGGATGGCTACCGCATGCAGATGGCCTAAAGCCAATTGGGCGATAAGACTGGTTCCCCTGTTGACAGGAAAGGCACGTAGCGCCTATGTGGCCATGGATGGGACTGATGCTGAGGACTATGATCAAGTCAAGGAGGCCATCCTTATAAAATATGAGATTAATGCAGAGATCTACCGTCAAAGGTTTCGCTCTTTAGAGATTCGACCAGATGAGACCCCCCGGGAGCTTTATGTGAGACTGAAAGATCTCTTCTCAAAATGGGTGAAGCCAGAGACTTGCACTATTCTTCAGATGTCCGAACTCATTATCTTGGAGCAGTTTATGAGAATGATAAGCCCTGACATGGCAGTGTGGATTAAGGAGCATGATCCGGCCACAGCGGAAGAAGCAGCCAAGCTTGCAGAGAGGTACATGGCCGCACACCGAGATGCCCAGCGCAGCTTTGGAGGTCAAAGAGGACCAAGTCAAAGAGGACCAAGTCAAAGAGGGCCAAGTAAGTCTGGGGGTGAGGGTGGTTATGCCCAAGGCAAAGTGAGTTTGGCTGGTATGCAAGGGGATAGAATAAATAAGCAGGAAGTTAGATGTTATTACTGTGGGGAGTTAGGACATATTAAGCCAGTTTGTCCATCTAGGAAGGTTAAGCATTCTGCTCTTTCTTATGTTCCCCGCCCCCTCCCTCCACATACTTCAGCCTGTGAGTCTTTGCAAACCCATACAACAGAAATAGTGACGCAGGTACTTGTGAATGGTCAGTTGGCTAAGGCCTTAGTGGATACAGGTAGCACTCAGACTCTAGTACATGACCGCTTGGTTCCTGAAGATGAATATATAACTCAAAACTTCCGTAAGGTTTGTTGTGTGCATGGAGAAATTAGAGAGTATCCTACTGCGGAGGTTTACTTAACCGTTCAGGGGCAGACTTTCTTGTTGCATGTGGCTGTCTCGTCTCAATTACCTCATGAGGTAATTTTGGGGCAAGATCTCCCCATTCTCTGTGATCTGGTGTCCCAAGTTCAAACTTGTTATGCAGTAACCCGGGCCCAGAGTGCTAGAGAAGATTTCAACGAGCTGCCATTTGCTGATGTTGACATTGAGGTAGCCTGTGAGAAAAGACATAAATCTAAAAGGGAAAGGCGTAAGCTTAAATTTGAGGGAAGTGTGGAGAGAAGGCAGGTTGAAGAGCTGTCTTTGCCCGAAGGGCCTCTTAACATAGTTATCCCTGAAGACATAGCCGAACTGCAGAAAAAAGATTATACTTTGCAGAGTTGGTTTCAGAAAGTCTCGGAAGTAGATGGGGTTAGAAGTGGCAGTGTCTCTTGTTTAATGGAGGAAAAGTACATCTTGAAGAATGGTATACTCTATCAGGTGAAAGGGGAGGTTGAGGCATTGGTAGTTCCAGAATCAATGCGTCATACTGTTATGACTCTGGGACATTCTGTTCCATGGGCTGGACACTTAGGCAAGCATAAAACATTAGCCAGGATTGCACGTCGGTTTAGTTGGCCTAAGATGTATACGGATGTTACTGAGTTCATTCGAACTTGTACAGAGTGTCAGATGACATCTGGTAGGAGAGTGGCACCCGCACAGTTGGTACCCTTGCCAATCATTGGCACACCTTTCAGTCGCCTGGGAATGGATGTAGTGGGGCCCCTGGAAAGAAGCAAGAATGGGAACAGGTATATTTTAGTGATCTGTGATTATGCCACTAGGTCTCCCGAAGCCTTTCCCCTTAGAAACATTAGAGCTAGACAAGTAGCCACCTGTCTTGTACAACTGTTTTCCAGAGTGGGGGTGCCCCGTGAAATTTTAACAGATCAGGGTACTAATTTTATGTCCTTGCTGTTAAAACAGGTGTACCAACTGTTGGGGATTAGGGCTATTAAGACCACACCATATCACCCCCAGACTGATGGTTTGGTTGAACGCTTCAACCAAACCCTAAAATGCATGCTGCGCAAGTTTGTTAACAAGTCAGGGTCCGATTGGGACCAGTGGTTGCCGTATCTGTTGTTTGCTTACAGAGAGGTGCCGCAGGCTTCCACAGGCTTCTCCCCATTTGAACTGTTATATGGCAGGCAGGTGAGGGGACCCTTGGACCTGCTAAAGGAACAATGGGAGGGACCCAAGGAGAGTGCCAGCAGTGTGGTCCAATATGTGATCCAAATGAGAGAGCGTCTGGAAGAGATGACATCGTTGGCCCAGGAGAACATCAGAAAAGCCCAGCAAACCCAGAAAGTTTGGTATGATAAGAAGGCAAGGGAGAGATCATTTGAGCCGGGGCAAAAGGTGTTGCTACTGCTGCCCACCAGTGAAAATAAGTTGCTATCTAAGTGGCATGGACCCTACGAGGTAGTGCGGAAAACTGGCAGTGTCACCTATGAGATCTCTATGCCAGAACGGAGGAAGAAAAAGCAAAGCTTCCATGTAAATTTGTTGAAAGAATTCCACCCTAGGGCTGAGTCAGAGGCTGCTCAACTCTTTGTTCGTGTGGTTGGGGAGGAAGAGGAAGCCACAGAACAGTACTTTCCAACCAGCGACACTCAACAAATAGTGGATTTATCCCATCTAGAGCAACCCCAAAGAGACCAGGTAAAGCAGCTGTTGGATCCTGAGCTGTTTCAGGAGAAACCTGGTCGTACTGACCTGGTGCTACATGATGTCATCCTTAGGGAAGCGACTCCAGCTCACCAAAAGAGTTATCGGATCCCAGAACGCTTGGTAACAGTCCTTAAAGATGAACTAGACATTATGCTCGCCATGGATGTGATTAAACCCTCCCGTAGTGAGTGGTGTAGTCCAGTTGTCCTAGTACCAAAAAAGGACGGCACCCTTAGGTTTTGTATTGATTTTAGACAAATTAACAGCTTATCTAAAGTAGACCCCTATCCGATGCCCAGAATCGATGAGTTGGTGGAAAGACTGGGTAGAGCCAAATTCCTATCCGCTGTGGATTTATGCAAGGGGTACTGGCAGGTTCCTTTAACTGCCAGAGCCAAAGAACTGACAGCTTTCAAGACCCCTTTTGGCCTGTACCATTTCCAGGTTATGCCGTTTGGCCTGCAGGGGGCACCAGCGACTTTTCAACGGTTAATGGACCAGATCCTGCAAGGCACCCAGGAGTTTGCGGCAGCTTATCTAGATGATGTGGTCATCTTCAGTGAGACCTGGGAAGACCACTGTCAACATCTGAGGCAAGTCCTAGGGAGGATTAAGGCAGCCGGTCTTACCATCAACCCAAAGAAGTGTACAATAGCCAAGAGAGAGATCAGCTACTTGGGTTTTGTAATTGGAGGAGGAGTCATTCGTCCGCAACTGGACAAAATAGCAACCATCCGAAGTTACCGTCCCCCTACCACAAAGAAACAGGTGAGATCTTTCCTTGGCTTGTTGGGATGGTATCGCAGATTTATACCTAACTTTTCTGCCAGGGCCTCTGTGCTTACAGATCTCACTAGAGCCACCGTTCCCAATAAGGTGGTCTGGACGGAGCAATGTGAACGAGATTTCCAGGACTTACGAGAGGCAGTATGTGGAGACTCCGTTTTGTTGAGCCCAGATTTCCAGAAACAATTTTTCCTGCAGACGGATGCCTCTGGAGTGGGACTGGGGGCAGTGTTACTGCAGGAAGTGGATGGAGACCGTAGACCGGTGGCATTCTTGAGCCGGAAACTGTTTCCTCGAGAAACGCGGTATTCGACAGTGGAGAAGGAGTGCCTGGCCATAAAATGGGCCACAGAGTCCTTCCGTTACTATCTTCTGGGAAGACCCTTTGTGTTGGAAACTGACCATCGAGCTTTGCAATGGTTGGATCGAATGAAGGACTCCAATGCTCGAATTACAAGGTGGGCTTTGTCTCTCCAGCCCTACCAGTTCACTGTAAAATACTTCCCGGGAGCCAGAAACAAGGTTGCTGACTTTTTGTCCCGTATCCCAGGAGAAGTAAATGCTGAAATGGACGTTTCGACCCCTGTTTGCGGTGGAAGGGAGATTTGACACTTAGGGCGAAAGGGGTCGACTGCGGAAGGAGGGGAAAGTGTTACAGAGCTGCTCTCTGTTCCCATTGTTCCCCTGGTTTAGCCCTTGTATAAAGACATGAACACATACTTGGGTTTTTAATTTGTTTATTTACCTTGATGTCACAGCGAAGTGGAGAGATGGATTGCACACGCACACACACATACAGCTGACTGTTGTGTTTCAGACTGGCCACCTGAACACTAAAATTATTGGACAATTAGGTTTTCCTGGGAAACTGTTGGCTGTCGCCTGGATCGGCATGCATGGTGGCGGCCATCTTGAACTGGGTAAAAGACCCGAAAGGACTTTTGTCAGCCTTTTATATATTTGCTGTGTTGCATCATGGGTAGTGGGAGATACCAAGTATGAGTGAAAAGGGGTTGTAATTGTTTTAGAGTTATTGAACTTGACTTGCTATAATTATACTGAATTGAAGTTTTGGTTTATTGTGATATTGACTTTGGTGATTTGAAAGAAATGTTGAATTTGATTTTTAATCCTTTTTTCATGTGAATGTATGGTTTTTGAGAAATGGTTGAACCCCATGTGTATAAATTCCCGTGTAATGAAGCAGTCAGGGAGTCTTTGACTGGTGTGCAGTGAGTGTGGAAGCTAATGGGGAGTACTCTGATTGAAGTTGTGTTATCCCTGATCCAAGATTATTTTCTTTTGTTTGTTTAGTACATTGAAGTTGGATTTTGGTTTTTCTTAAGGATTTCCTTTTTGAAACCTTTCTCATGTTTTTGCACCTGTGAGCACCCTGCACTTTACTGGCTTGGGAGAAAATGAAATAAAAAGGAAAAAACTGGCATTAAATGTCCTCCACTCGTTATTTGAAGAACTTTAAGTGGTAACCCGAGGTGAAATTCTGACAGACATAGACACAGAATATGCTATTCTTATGAAGAAGTTTTGGTTGCTGCAAAGGAAAACTAAAAGAAAACCAAAGTTTCCTCATGGTTTCTATCAAAATTCACAACGTTGTATCCGAGTGTCAGAATGGCAGAGTGGTCTAAGGCGCCACACTTAAGGCGTTTTAACCTTCTTAATCGTTGAGGTTTCTGGTATCCAAATGGATGTGTGGGTTTCCACTTTTGACAAAGGTTCATCCGAGTTACCAGACAAGAATTAGAATTGAAACCAATGTTGAGACATGATGGCCAAGTTTCACAGACGGGTCTTAGCTTAAGCCAGGACTAGGGCTTAGTTGAATTAAGGCTTTTAAGAAGCTTTTATAAAAATGCCTTTGAAGAAAACATTACAGGTGTGCATCTTGATACAGCACAATGGC
Organism: Cirrhinus mrigala; assembly: GCA_036247105.1. Lineage (NCBI taxonomy): Eukaryota > Metazoa > Chordata > Actinopteri > Cypriniformes > Cyprinidae > Cirrhinus > Cirrhinus mrigala. Next base: position 6,655 of record JAMKFB010000239.1, read on the forward strand.
AATTTGAAGTAATGTTGTCATTTGCTCTGTGTTTTGCTTTCATGGAGGTCACAGTGATGGAATTGTCCTTCACTCCAAATCACGTCAGAATGGCCGAGTGATCTGAGGTACCAGATTCAAAGAGCTTTTAGCTTCTCAGCTGTTGAGGTTTCTGATCTCTGAATGGAGGCCTGGGTTCAAATCCCACTTCTGACAAAGGCTTTTTCGTGAGTGACCCGACCAGAATTGGAAGTAACGTTGAGACATCAACACCCGGCTTTACAGACAAGGTTTAAGCCAAGTCCCACACTAAAATGCAAGTTCGAGCTGTTTTACCTGAAAGAGACTTGCACTGATTAGTCTTAAAATACGTCAGTGACCTTGTTTCCTCTCAAGATGCACACACTCAAAAAAATGATTTGTTGGACTTACATAAAAAAAGAGTGTCAAGTGGTTCCACGCAAGTGTATTGAGTAGTTTCTACAATTAACAATTTAGTTGAATGAACAAAAGAAATTCTGGTAAAGTTGACAAAATAATTCTGAGTACAAACAACCCATTCAGATTTGTCACGATTACATTTTAGTTATATGTACATTTTACTTTGTAATGTTACGTTACAATTGTGAACAATCAATACGTAAGGTGAACACATTTTTGTAATTGATTTTATTCACTAACTTTTTGCCCTAAGTGGAAAACTTAAATAATCACAAGCATATTTTTTAGAAACAAAATTAATTTATTTTCTTTGCAAGGTTTTGCAATATACAAATGCCAAGAAATTGTAAAACATTTTTAATTCCACAGGTTCCTAGAAACAATTAGACAACATCAATAGTTTAATAGTAAACATTCTTCACAAGGTCTTTTAAAGTGCAACTGCCTTCAAGAATCTGCAATAATCTTAGAAAAATATTACATTAAATGAATGGAATGTCTGTAGAAATTAAGCAGCACGCCCCAAAGTGCTACTGAACTCCATTTCCGATATTTCACATGTTTTAAGCTAACAGTAAAGGTAATATTTAAACTGGCCTCTATTTTTGTAAACCACAAACAGCTTAAATAACAGAGTTTGTTTCCACAAAAAAAAAAAAATATCTTACAATTCTTACAATAATTTTAATTTGAAAAATAAATAAATAAAAGGAAAGCTTGCTCAAGACAGGCAGCATGCCACAAAATGCTAAATTTTTGATATTTAAAATCTTTTGAGCCATTGGTAAAGAAAACATTAAAACTGGCCTCAATTTTTTGTAAAACGCAAATAATTTTAATTTAAGTTCTTACAAAAAAAACAGTCTGCTGAAGACAGGCAGCATGCCACAAAATGCTACAGTGCTCAGTTTTTGATATTTAAAATCTTTTGAGCCATTGGTAAAGAAAACATTAAAACTGGCCTCAATTTTTTGTAAAACGCAAATAATTTTAACTTCAGTTCTTACAAACAAAACAGTCTGCTCAAGCAAGGCAGCATGCCTTTAAAAGCTCCATTTCAAATTTTGGTGCCATCAACAAGGTAACATTAAAACTGGCCCAATTAAATGTCACAGGTCTTCACAAAAAAAAAAAAAAAAAAAAGAAAAGAAAAAAAGAAAAAAAAAACTCCAAATCCTCAGTCTAGACAAATTCTGGATTCAACCAACAAGTTTGTTGTTGAGAACCTGTATTTTGTGTGAAAGTTTCTGTGCGTCAAGTCCCAGCAACACTTTCTGGAAAAACTCAAAAGTGTACTTCAGGTCAGATGGATAACTGAGATTCAAGCTGTATATCACTCCTAAAAGAAGAGCACAAGCCTTGGTGACATCGCCAAGATTCTGAAGAACTTTTACTCCCTCAACTATTAGTCCAACATCCAATGGTGGGTCACAGGCTTCTGCGTCTTCAGGTTTGATGACGTAAATTCCAATTACAGTTTTGGCCATGTCTCTCTCTGAATTCTCAAAGTCTGCATCCTACAAAACACAAAAACAGTGACACTGTTCAGTCACTTTAATTGCATCAAAAAATGCAAGTTGTTTCACATCATTGTTTGTTTCCTGGGCAAGTCAATCTAGATTAAGGAACAATAAAGCCACCAGCAATTATAAAGCACCATTGATGTTACCACAACTGGACCCGAGTTACTTACAGAGCAATTCAGTTTAAGTTTTTCATTAAAAGCCTGCTCTACTGTGTTTGGTAGGATCATCAAAAGTACCGACTTTGTTACGTCCGTACTGAAATTTAAAGAAATGTGACTGTACAAGCATTTTTTTTTTTCCAATTTATTTTATTTTATTTTTTTTTTCCCACAGGAATTTTGAGTGCTGTTGGGTGGATTCTCAAATATCACTAATTTGGCCATAGTGTTCATACACTTGACAGATAACTGTGATTGGCTACAATGACCATTGCTTCACACTCTTGACTGACCGCTCACACAGGTTAGCACAGTTGAGCGTTTGAAAGCCACGTCTACCAGCAGATCCATCAGCAGTTCCTTAATATATCTGCTTACAGACAAATCAGCTGAGAGACACTGCTTTTTTACGTTCCCGTTTAAGAGCGTAATCTGTGTAAGCACTTGGTGAAGAGTGTGAAGCAATGATCACTGTAGCCAATCGCAGTCATATCCGTCAAGCGCGTGAACACTATAGCCAATCAGCGGTGTTTGAGAATCCACTCAACAGCGCTGAATTCCCACGGGAATGCTGGTACTTTTTAAAATTTCAGTACTGACTGGTACCGAAGTCGGACTATTTTTATTCCTTGACAATATTATGTGAATTTTGCCCATATACGAGCCCTGTACTATATCGTCTAATGACAATACAATATTTATTAGTTTACAAAAGCCTGAGAAAACTTACTGCATACTCCTTCATGAGGTTTTCATAGTCTTCATTAAGATACACAGAAAGTGCTCTGAGAATGCAAGCTCTGCGAGTTGAGATGGTATCATTCTGTAGAAGAGTAGATACATTAAGTACAGACAATTACAAAACACCATAGTAAAGTGGAAATTATTCACAAGCATGATAATCACAGATAACAAACCTTGTCAATGGCAGCAATCAGTTCGCAAATTTTACGTCCTGCAATTCCTCCTTTCCTCCGGTAGATGCCCGCCAGCTTGCTTGTTTATCCATCCAGTTTTGACATAAATGTTTGAATTAGTGGGACGGTAGTGATTCGACTGAACTCAGCAGCTATCTGCAGATTTAAGACACATAAGATTATATTAAGGATAGCTTTTATGTTTAAAAATATATTCAGGGTCATTCAATGACATCTGAAACAAAGCATTTAGGCTAACTCTGCGTGGACATGAATAACTAAAGCACAATTAGACATAAGGGAAATTACTTACTATTGGTTTCACCACTTAAAAAAATTAAAGAAATATACAGTTATACCATCATATTTACCTCATGTTCAGAAAACAGAGCTGGCCATCTACTTTTGAAGTCAACCATTAAGGGCATATCTTCAATCACTTCATGTCTTCTGTAAACAAAAGTTCTCTCCATTTTGTGTTTCATAATTTGATGGTTGTCCTTTTTCTGAACCTCAGACAGCAATGCCAGTCGCTCTTCCTCTAGGCTTTCTTTGTTCTCTCCAGCTGGATAATCAGGATAGAAATTGACTTCAGCCCTCTTCGGCTTTTTGACTCGGTTTGGAATTGTATTTTCACCATGTTTGTGTTTTAAAGAATTTATCTTTACTTCAGAACAGCCGGCTGCTCGCAGAGTATGTCGATAGTTCCCCATCTTCCACTGTAGACTGATTTTCCAGCCATAGAACCCACCAACTGATCACTTTTCCAGTAGGCATGGATGCTTTGTAATCAGCGCTTTTGCAACCTCTTCATATTCTTCACTCTTAGGGTACACTTTGTACTTGACTATTTCTGCAGCCAATGATTTCAGAATTTCTGATTTTAGTTTAGGCTTTGAGTCGATGTTAAGTGAAGTACCATCATTCAAGAAATCTTCGTGGGCTTTCTGTAGTTCCAGCTCTACCTCATAAGGAAACGTAGGGATCGGAAAGTTGGTTGGCCAGGTTTCACTCCTCAGCTTTGAGGATAAAGACAGCTCAGAAGCTGAGACAGAAGCAACATCTGACGTCGTTGGAGAAACTGACAAGGAAGGCGGCGTTGGAGATGAAGTTGATGAGCGTATATCAGTGTCCGCAGAAGAAAGAGAACAGACATCATATGCACTTAGCATGGCTACACTTTGTGTTACCACTTTAACTGTTCCTTTGTCTTGGAGATCCACAGTTGAGGTAAGATTCAAGAAATCATCAAAATCAGTATCAAGATACTGAAGCCTGAAATCTCCGGTGACAAGGTGCAAGCAACGTCTTCATGAAGAACATCGACAGGAACAGTTGAAATGCGAGTAACCTCTACAGATGGTTCATCCCACTGGGATGACTGCATAAATTGACCAACCATGAGCTGATGTTTCCTGGCCAAAGTCTTGGTGATATTTTTGAAACAGTTAGTGTGCCTAGCTACTCGTTTAAAAAAAACTGTGCTTGGCTTCAAATCTCATTGTCCAGAACAAAACAGGTGGACCAAAGAGACGGATCATCGCTGCATAGTGTTCCAGAAAGTGATGTTTTGGCAAAAGCTTTCTTTCTGGAAAAAGTACCTGGAACCGATTGCGGTGTTCAGATATTTTGCTCTCCAAGTATGCAACAGACTCATTAGTATGCACAGGACACACAGCAAGTTCAACAATGTCTTTCAGGAGAAGAATGAGTTCCCAAGCAGGTTCATCCTGAGGTACAAGTTTTCCAACAATTAATGGTATCAGCCGTAGCAAACACCAATTCTCATGTGCGTTTCCCCCAATAGTTTTTTTCCTTGCAAAAGTGAGTGGAAGCACATGAGGGCGATTGGTTTTATCTCCCCACTTGAATGGGAATTCCTGAATCAGCTTATTAAGTTGATCAAAGGTGAAATATTTCTTCTTTATTAATATTTCAAAGCATTCAGCCAACTCAACAGGCACTATACCTTCTAGGAGATCATGGGCCACATCTGGTGGAAAACCTGCAGTGACTTTAAAGTACGAGAGGTTTTCAAATAAAGGACAAGAATTTTTTACACCACAACAGGCTTCTCCTTTCTTACATGCATTTGCTACATGTACAGCATGCTGCTCTTCAGATCTGAGAGGAAAAGCACCATCTCTGACCTCTTTTGACTTAATATCTGTGCGTGTAGCAGTGCAAAACCTACAAAAATATTCCCCTGAAAAATTCTCTACAAAACCAACTAAAGCATGGGCACCAAGACTGTCCGCAACGACATACTGCACTGTGCCTCTGATAAATGTTTTCAGGTGATCAACAAACACGCCCTGTTGCTCTAAAATGATGAGATCGTTCACAAGAGGCTCAAAAATTTTTCTATAGCCATAGGCTTTCACATCATCACTTTTACACAATAGAGCAAGATGAATTGAGGACAACGATGAATTACAGCCTGGTGGTAAATTCCCTAAGATCCAATAAACTGCACAGATTTTATGCTTTTTGCGTGATGTTCCTAACGGATTACACAGTTCAAAGTCATCTATGTACAGACACAAGGAGAGTCTGAGCTCAGTCCCTGAGAGAAACTCATTATCTTTAAAGTGTTGACCATCTTTGAAAGATCTGTAAGATCCATCATTTATGATTTGCTGCCCTGTATGACCACTGACAACTTTATCAAGTATGACTTTCTGATTAAGCAGCTGTTGTAATGATTTTAGGATGGGTATATATTGAAAAGATCTTTTTTTTTCAGACTCAAGAATCATTTCAACAGGTTCAATTATCTCAAAATTTTCCCTGTAATATTTCATGCGCTTGAAAGCAGTGGCTAAAGGACCATCTTTTGAGGTAGCTTTCAACAGAGGATTGGATGATGACAATGAACTGATAAGCTCTTTTATGACCAGCTGATCTACATGAAGATCATGTTTCTGAAAGGTATCAAGAATAACTTGAGTTGATACAGATCCTGATGCAGAACTGATCAAGTACTGCAAATCTGTGATAAGTTCATCAATGACATTACTAGGAACATGAAAATAATTTTCAAGTTTCAGCAAAATGGATGCAAATTTTAGCTCTATGGTCTTGGACAAGTCTTGTTCTTCTGTGACCATTTCCACACTACCTGAAACATCTACATTCTCCTCTTCAGCTGGCAATGGGTCATCACTGAATTCCTCCAAAACATTCTGAGCAACACTTTCTCTAACGACCCCTGGTTTGAAGTCCTGAAGAGAATAAGGATTGTGCTTTCTATTCTTATGGGACTTAAATGTGCCATACACATTTGTCTGAAAAGAACAGTGTTCAAACATACAAGGCACCGTCTCATTGTTTTTTAGGTGGTTATGGATGTGACTAAAATACTCTCGTTCTGACGCTATATCACTGCAAGAACACACATGACAATTGAATGTGGCTACACGTACAGGTAGCCCAGTGTTCTCCTTTGCATGGTCACGATTAAGATGGCTGTGCAGCGCATTCCATGTTTTAAATCTACAGGGACACTCGGAATAAGTGCACGGAAAACTATTACTGCGACCGTAATGTCCATGCACTAATCTATAGTGTTTCAACAACTGTGATCTAGTGGAGACTGTCAATTTGCAGTCCTTACACTGCCACATGCTTACCTTGACAAACACGAGTTAGCACAACTGACCAAAAAAAAAAAAAAAAAAAACGCTAAAACTCAAAAGACTCCAAAATAGACTGATAACTTGGATGAACATAACTCTGTGAACACCAATATCACTTTTTCCTGGCGGTATTTAACAGGATGGTAAAGAATTATGAAATATTCATACCTGACAAAGCCACCATTTTCTTCTCCTCGACCTGGTTCGTGCTTCGCGCTTTCGTCTGTCTTCCGTTCAGTTGCTCCGCCTCCCAGTGAGCCGCTACAGTATCTGCAAAGAACAATGTTAAGTTGGCCAATCAAACCCAGTCAATTTCTCTGTTTGAATCAATCACTCTGAAAGAGAATAAAGAAATCTAGTTAAGCAGCACGTTATGTGCCTTTCCAAGGTAACCATACGGGTAACGTTAGCGCCAACTTTATAATCACAGAAAGGATAACGATCGGCCAATTCACCCAGGTTTATAAATGAACCATCCCTTGAATGTGTATCCAATTCAAAAGATCGACAGTGTTTATTGTAACAAAAACCTAACTTGCTTGCTATATAGTGTTTCAACTACTTTGATCTAGCGGAGACTGTTATTTTGCAGTCCTTACACTGCCACATGCTTACCTTGAGAAACACGAGTTAGCATAACTGTCTAAAACATAATAAACGCTAAAACTCAAAAGACTCTGAAACAGACCGACAACTTAAATGAACTTAACTCTGTGAATACATCACTTTTTCCTGACGGTCTTTAACAGGATGGTAAAGAATTATGAAATATTCATACCTGACAAAGTCACCACCATCTTGATCTTCTTCTTCTCCTCCTCAACGTGGTACGTGGTACGTGGTTCGTGCTTCGTGCTTTCGTCTGTCTTCTGTTCCGTTGCTCCGCCTCCAGGTGAGCAGCTACGGTATCCGCAAAGATCCAATCTTATTGGGTTTTGCGTTTTACTCAACAATGTTAAGTTGGCAAATCAAACCCTTATTTAGTAAAGCCTACAGCGCTAAATATTTGTAGAAATAACATATTTAACTTGTGTTAATTTAGTTACTTGCATTCGTTATGTATTGTGAACAATGGTGGGTGTAGTAAAACTAACAATAGTGAAAGTTCATTTTTTTGAGTGC
>JAMKFB010000240.1:0-93306 GCA_036247105.1 Cirrhinus mrigala
TTTTTGCAAATACACACTGAAATGGCTACTGGTGAATCAGCACAATCACTCAGTTCAACATTATTCACACATTCGTTTATGACAAAATGTGTTTTTTGATGCAGTTACAGTCATGCTTTTTTAAACAGTGTGAAGAGGACAGAGCCAGTAGTACAACAGAGATCATAGATGCTAATAAAAGGCATGGTTCACCCAAAAATAAATATTCTTTTATGATTTAGTCTCCCTCATGCCATTCCAATGAGCGCAAAAGATATTTTGATACTGCTTAAACAATGAAAGTCTATAGAGTTCAAAAGATTTTTTTTTTTTTTTTTTTTTTGTTCAGGTTACATTATCACATTGCTGTTTATTTCATTTAAATGCAGGAACAAATTTTATGCTTTAAGTTCATAACTCTTTGAATTTTGAGTCCGATATATTGTAACCTTCAGACTTTCAGATCTGGATTCTAGTCAGTAAGACTAAAGTGTTTTGCAAATGCACTCTTCTGACTATTGATGCATCAGCACTGTCGCTTATTTAGCCATGATTCACATAGTGTTGTGTGAAGTGTGAAATAGTGTGAAGAGGACAGAGCCAGTCAAAAAACAAAGATCACAAGTGTTAAAGTTAACAAAGTCAGTTGGGTCCAAAGCAACATTTATCTTTGACAGAAGCAGAATGATTACAGTTTTTGTTTTTCTCATTGTAATACTTGAGGAGCTCCATCAGTCACTCACACACACATCCACTCTGCAGTGTATCAGCAAAAACACTCATGGAACTGCAAGAAAACAACTTCATCTGCCTCTCTTTCATCTGCAGTTTACAGGTAAATCATTACAGGCACATCACAACATTGTGTCATCAAGTCAGGAACTATATATTCTGTTGAAATGATGTCTGCCAGTTAGCTTGGTAAAGTAATGTTTCATATCATGTTTCAATGCACTTAACTTTTATAAAGCACTTAGGACTGCTGTATTATAAAAAAAATAGACACTGATAAAGCAGTTTTCACAATATGGCCTCTCGTGGCTTATTGTTTTGAATCATACCACTCATATGCAAGTCTTTTTTTTTATAAAGTCTTGCTGAATTGTACAGCTGTCAGGTTGTACAACGCCTGTGAATTCCTCAAAATCACTGTACAAGAAAAAAACTTTTGCTTCTATTTTACTACAAAGTCAAGATACTCCATGTAAGTTACTCCATGTTTCATGTGCATATTATGTGTGTTTAGACTGTAATCAGGCTACAGTTTCACTCTTGATCATATTAACACTAATTCTGGGTCTGTACGCTCTGACTGTTGGACTTGGACTCTATTTTTTCAGATTGACCACAAAGCTGAAGGTGAGTCTCCTTCGGTAAATAGTAGATATAGTAAGTCACCATGATGATGATGGTGTTGAAGAGTGTTTTTGTTTTCAGGCTCAGAATGAGGCAGCCGGCACATATGCTTCTCTTCAGCTCTCTGCTCCACCCTCTGAATATGAGATTCTGAACATTAAGAGAGGTGACACACAATAAACAACAAATAGACATTTTATCTCCTCCTTTCTTTTCCTTAGTCAGCTGTATTTTCAGGATTTTTATAATACATATCTTTCCACATGAAAGACTTGAGATTTGATCTGATAAGAGTTTTAATTTGCATTCATGATCCAATAGAAAACAACTAACTGCACATGGATTCTTTACGGTTTTTAAGCCTGATGCATTGCAAAACATTTTATGTGCACATGGACTCTAGTTATTTGTTTGTCATAGTTTCTGTCTCATTTTATGTACTATTTCTTGGGTGATGTTCATTATTTTTATATCTTGCATGATTCTAATGATTCTGATCTTTTCGTCTCTACTTGAATATTTCAATCAAATAAAAAAGAAAACTTTATCCAATAGTGCTATTGAACTGTACTTGTGGTTCATCTTTTTACTTCATCATTTGACCACCAGAGGGCAGCATTATGAGCATATTATGCACCGAGACTTTAGGTCATTGCTCATGTAACACCGTATTTGAAATTTAAGTGATTTAGTTTTTTTTTCATACATTGATAATATTATTTACTATTAACTACATTATCTCCTGACTTTTTTCCCTCTCCCTTCTCTTACAGTACATCTGTAAAACCTGTGCTCTACATTAGAGGTTTCCTGAAGCCATACTGTAGCTTTGTGTGACAACAGACTTAAATTAGATACATTTTTCGAAAATGTATGCATGTTTTATAATTTTTGTAGCAATAGACTTTATTAATAGAAATTAAATTAAAGTCTTTGTGTGAATAATGCATGTTAATGCTGATCCAGGAAGTACTGGTGTGATGTGATGAAAAAGGGATGTTATAATAGATCTGATGCTAGTCACTAGATTATGCTTCAGATTTTGTTTCTGCAGCACAGCTTTAGTCCGTCTCTAATCAGCAGCAGGAGTTACAACCGGAAACTTGGGATCTAAACAGGAGTTTCTCACACTTTCATCTCTCAGGAAGGTCAGATTCAATTTCTTTTTCAAACTCCATCTGTCAGATTTTGGTAGCCTTTTTGCTGTTTTACATCTATTGTAATATTCTGCTGTCATATTCAATAATTGTTTGAATATGTTTGAATTGTTATTAATTAATTAATAAACATTACAAATACTGTACATTAAAAAAAAAACCTCACTAAATTATTTATTATTAATAATTAATTTATAATTATGCTTATTTTTATATGGATGAAGCAAAATGAACTTAAATTGTTTAAATATCTAATTCCAAATTCATTGCTGTATTTATTCATCTTGATTGCATGTTGTCAGTGCTATTGTAAACTCAAAGAAATGTCTCTTAATTACAGAAAGTATTTTGACAGATTTAATTTGTGCATAAATGAGGTGTTCAGGGGGTGGCTCAGTTTACCCAGTGTTGCATTTATCTTTTTTCCTTCCTTTTTTTGGAGGGAGGCAATTTGTTTTTCACCTATAGGTTGATGTTCCTTATTGAATGAAAATATGGACATCTGGACAGCAGAGAAAATAATTCTTCTCGGTTTTCTGTTGAAAGGTTGGAATATATTTCCATTTATAAACTAAATTAACAAAAAAAAAAAAAAAAAACATTCCAGACCTCTTTTCTTGATATTTATAATAATTTTTACAATTATTTCTCACATTTCTGTTATGCTTGTGTTGTAGGTGTTTGCTGTAGAGATTTCAGCATCAGTTTGCCAAAAAATATTGAAGCTCTCAATGGATCCTGTGTGGTCATAAAGTGCACTTTTGAAATTCAGGACACATATGACAAAGACCTCACTGAGAGTGATGCTACAGGATTGTGGCTCAAAGATGGAACACTTCCGGTTAACAATCAAGTGTTTAATTCTAGAGATCCCAAACCTAATCACTTCAGAGGGAAAATAACTGGAAAACTACACGAAAAGAACTGCACCACCGTCTTTTACAATATTACTTTAAATCACAGTGGTAAATATTACTTCAGGATTGAGGGCAACGGTGGACTGAAATGGAACTATAATATAAATTCAACTTCAATAAATGTGATCAGTGAGTGACTTATATTATAAATATTATGACAAGTTGTGATCTAATATAGTAAAATAAAATCAGTATCACCGTCATTATCTGAAATAATGAAGTGACAAAACAACATAATATAATTGTGTTTTTTTTTTCAGACTCACCCCCCAAACCCACAGTGCAGCTGTATGTGGAGCAGAAGGAGGTGCAGGATCAGGAGGAGGTGTTGGAGGGGAGCTCTGTGAGTCTGCGCTGCTCTGCTGAGACTCTCTGCTCCTCTCCTCCACCAACTCTCACATGGAGCTCCACTCCCAGAATCCCCCTCAGTGAGAGCAGCAGACTACAGGAGCTCATCTCTGATCTGAACTTCACTGCTACTCACCGTCATCACAGAGTCACTTTCACCTGCACTATAACCTACCAGCTACAGGACGAGAACAAAACAGCACAGAACAGCATCACATTACATGTTCAGTGTAAGTAATGCTTTGTGACGCTTTTTAGTTTTCACTTCTAAATTATGTTATTGTGATTTGTATCATGAGGCCCGAAATTTGTTTTCCCTTCAGATTCGCCTAAAAACACATCAGTGTCTGTGATTCCCTCCAGCTCTGTGTTGGAGGGCAGTTCAGTGACTCTGATCTGCAGCAGTGATGCAAATCCAGCAGTGTTGAACTACACCTGGTCCAGAGAGAGTGAAGGACAGTTGGAGCAGCTGCAGACTGGAGACACTCTTACCTTCAATAGGACCAACCTGAAACACAGAGGCTGGTACCACTGTACAGCTCAGAACCAACATGGCAGCCAAAACTCATCAGTGATGCTGGACATTCAGTGTGAGTATTACATAACAATTTTACCTTGTCACATTCATTAGCACCTTAAAGTCAATTATAAAATTAACAGTCATAATAATTACAAAGCTTCTAAGTTGTTCTGTTAGCATTTAAATGATCATTTAAATGTTGGGATTGATTCTCATTAGTGCTTCAGTCATTTGCTGTTGAGTTCCAGACATTGTAGCTTGAGACCATCAGAGCAGTATATCTGGTCACTAATGTGTTTTGTAAATGCACACTGAAATGGCTGCTAAAGCATCAGCACAATCGTTCACGGTTGTGTTTCCCAAAAGCTGCTATGGTCTGTTGTTACCAAAAGACATCAATGAAACTTATCACCACAGTTAACTAATGATGCTTTTGGGAGACACACCCAACTTTAACATTATTCACACATTAGTTTGTGACAAAATGTGCTTTTTGTTGCAGTTACAGTTACTTTTTAAACAATGTGAAGAGGGCAGAGCTAGTAGTAAAACAGAGATCAAAAGTGTTAAGAAAAGGCCTAATTCAACCAAAAATTAATATTCTGTCATGATTTAGTCTCCCTCATGTCTTTTCAAACCAGTATGAATACTGCAGAACACGAGAGACATTCTGATTTTGCCTGAACTATGCAAGTCTATAGGGTCCAACATAATTTTCTTTTTTGTTTTTGGAAGTACTCATACAGTGGCCCCAAAACATATTTGAACACTTTTGGACATATAATTGGACATAGAATTTCTAAATATTGTTATATAAGATAAAATATCAAGCAAAATGCTATCAATTTTTACTTATTTCTTTTCAGGTGCCCCTAAAAACACATCAGTGTCTGTGCTTCCCTCCAGCTCTGTGTTGGAGGGCAGTTCAGTGACTCTGATCTGCAGCAGTGATGCAAATCCAGCAGTGTTGAACTACACCTGGTCCAGAGAGAGTGAAGGACAGTTGGAGCAGCTGCAGATTGGAGACACTCTTACCTTCAATAGGACCAACCGGAAACACAGAGGCTGGTACCACTGTACAGCTCAGAACCAACATGGCAGCCAAAACTCATCAGTGATGCTGGACATTCAGTGTGAGTATTACATAACCCATTTTACTTGCTCAGATACTTTAGCACCTTAAAGTCAATTATAAAATGGATTGTTTCAGTCCTGGATGCTGATTGTAGGCTTAGCCGATGTATCAGCTTAATTTTTTTTTTTTTTGCCATTTCAAATCTGTATGGATTTCTTTCTTCTATACAACACTAAAGAAGATATTTTGATTTTACTCATACGATGGAAGTCAGTGGGTTTTTTTAGGGGAACTGTCTCTTTAAGACTAGAGCAGAAGTATATGTCAAGGGGTGAGAACCAGAAGGGCGTAAGTGACATTTTGGGTGAAATGGAGATATATGTATATCAAAAGAAAGCTCTTAATGAGCTCCTTCTACTTTCAAAAAGGACACAAGTAAATTCTTAATACTTTCAAAGTTAATTTGGAACCAAATGACTAAACACTGAAAATACTAAGCCAGTTGGTGCCAAAAGTGCGTAACTGCACTTATGCCACAAAATTAGTTGTTACAATTTACACTTTATACTTTACGTATGCCAGTTTATAATATGTAAGTAATATGTAAATGTATTTGTGGTATACTTAATGTGAAAATAAGTATTTCAAATACATTTTTTATTATTTATTTTTCACTAGGGAAGGCATCTGTAAAGGCTTTTTAGTCACCCATTTGACCAAATTGTTAAATAGCTGGGATTACTATTTCAGTAAAATGAATCACATTCACCTCCGGTTTCACAGACAAGACTTAAACCTAATCCCAGACTAAAATGTAAGTCTGAGCTGTTTCAACTGAAAGAAACTTGCAATGACTGATCTTAAATTATATCAGTGCCTTTGTTTTGTCTCAGTTGAACTATGGCCTAATCCTGGTTTACTCTAAACCCTGTCTGTGAAACGGGGTCTCAGTTAACTAATTTGATATAAGGCCTTTTTATGTGATATTTTCTGTTATCACAATAGATTGTTATTTCTTTAAACTCATTAATGGAGTAGTTCACTTCCAGAACAAAAATGTACATATAATGTACTCACCCCGTTGTCATCCAAGATGTTCATGTCTTTCTTTCTTCAGTTGTAAAGAAATTATGTTTTTTGAGGAAAACATTTCAGGAATTATCTCCATATAGTGGACTTCAATGTTGCCTGTGAGTTTGAACGTCCAAAATGCAGTTTAAATGCAGCTTCAAAGGACTCTAAACGATCCCAGCCGAGGAACAATGGTCTTATCAGTTTCTAAAAAAATAAAAAATGTAAGTACTTTTTAACCTCAAATGCTCGTCTTGTCCAGCTCTGCCATGTGCATGTGTACTCTGTGTAATCCGGGTCAATACAGTTAGGGTATGTTGAAAAACTCCCATCTCATTTTCTCCTCCAACTTCAAAATCATCCTACATTGCTGTTTTACCTTTTTTCGTAAAGGGCGTTTGACCTTCTTTGCATGTTCACTTTGTAAGCACTGGTTCGGTACTTCTGCAGTGATGCAGGATGTTTTTGAAGTTGAAGGAAAAATGAGATGGGAATTTTTCGACATTTTAACTGTATTGACACAGAGTACGCATGCGCATGGCAGATCTAGACAAAACGAGCATTTGAGGTTAAAAAGTACATTAATTTTATTTTATTTATTTATTTTTTTTTAGAAAATGCAATCATTTAAACTGCATTTTGGATGTTCCAACTCAGAGGCATCACTGGAGATGATTCCTGAAATGTTTTCCTCAAAAAACATAATTTCTTTACGCCTAAAGAAAGAATGAACATCTTGGATGACAACGGGGTGAGAACATTACCTGTAAATTTTTGTTCTGGAAATGAACTGCTCCTTTAATGTAATGCTTTGTTCATATTGTCATATTTTTATACATGAAATGGAGTAAAACATTGGTGCCAAAAAGGCACATGTGACAAATTAATTCTGTCACTTACGCCCTTCTGGTTCTCACCCCTCGATATACTCTCAAGTGGCCCCATAATATGTTTGAACACTTTTGGACACTTGAGTCACTTAATGTCTGAATATTATTGCATTAAATAACAAAATACCAAACCACTTGGCACTGTATATGTAATGGCACTTATTCAAACAGTTCTTCCAAAAGTACTCTGAGGCAAGCCATTTCATTTGGCGGCCATCTTTGAAACACCTCTCGGGCTGCTATTTCAATCATGCAAGTGCAGCTCTTATCTCTCTGAATGAGGAAACATCAGGTTAACCTTATTTAACTTAGATGCATGGACAAATTTATTGCTTTAAGTTCACAAGCTCTTTGATTTTTGAGTCTCATATATTGTAGCTTCAGACCAGTATATCTGGATTCTAGTCAGTAAGACCAGAGTATTTTGCAAATGCACTCTTCTGACTGTTAATGCATCAGGACTGTAGCTTATTTAGCTGCATTGATTCACACATTCATTTGTGACAGTGTTTTTTTGGAGCATTTTTTAAACTAACTAGTGTGAAGAGGACAGAGCCAGTAAAAAAACAGAGATCACAAGTGCTGAAATTAACGATGACAGTTAAAGGGGTTGAACTTTGTTTTTTTATTTTGTACTGTTCTCTGATGACCACTTACAATGTTACAGGCTATTTTCTGTACTGCTTTTATCCCCCCTCAGCACAACGCTCTGTTTTGAATAGGCGTGGTGGATTGTAGACTCAGAAGTAGAAGTAAATGCCCACTCCTATGATTGGCTAACAGCGTTCATTCATTGCTCATATGTAGATGGACGCTGCTGTGCTGATCCAATGTAGGCGGCACAGCATCGTCTTTTAGTTTCGGTCTTCTTGAAATTCCTGCATCAAATGGTGTCGCTCCAGTTACTGATATAACCTTGGTTCCCTGAGATAAAGGAACAAGCGCTGCGTTGTTGACACTATAGTAGGGCTGTCAAACGATTATTCGCGATTAATCGCATACAAAATAAAAGTTTGAGTTTGCCTAATAAATGTGTGTGTAGTGTGTGTAATTATTATGCATATATAAATACACACAAATTAATGTATCAATTTAAGAGAAATATGTTATTTATGTACAAAATATTTGTATTTATATATAATAGAAATGATATAAAAATTATAATAAATACATATACTTGTAAATATTTCTTAAATATATACATTAATGTGTTTGTATTTATATATACATAACAATAACACACAGTACACACACATATATCAGGCAAACTCAAACTTTTTTTTGTATGCGATTAATCGTGATTAATCGTTTGACAGCCCTACACTAAAGGTAATTGTAAACAAATCTGCCGTAAAATAAAGTAAACAAAGGACTGAGTTCTTACTGACGCGGACTGGAACTTCATTAAAAATAGTTCATCCACTCTTTCCTAATGTTGGGATCAGAAGGAAGGCAATGCAAACAGCATCCTGTTGTTTTCAGAGCCATCTTTATTGTTTGGTTGCTGCGTAAACTTGCACGTTCGCCTCTCTAGTAAACACTATGTCTGAATTGGTGGGCGGGGCTAAACAGGCAGCGATGTCGATCTTTTTCTGTGGAGGCAGTGCTTATCTACCTATTACATCTTAGAGTAGAACATTCAAAAAGTTGTCGTTTTGGCAGACTTCCTTCAATATAGGTGAATTGTCAAAAGAGCAAGGGAAATTTGGTTTCTCAGTTCATGACCCTTTCAAAGTCAGTGGGCTCCAAAACAACACTCAAAAGAATATGTACACAGTTTGGATCGTCATGAGAGTCAGTCGGTCGCTTTATACAGTGGCCCCAAAACATATTTGGACTCAGCCACACAACATGTCTGAGTATCACATTAAATAACAAAATATTAAAGCACATTACATCTTTCAAATAAATGCCACTTGTTTTGATATTTTGTTACCTAATGCAAATGTACTGTGACGTTTATGTCCAAATAATTGGGCCACTGTATACAGTATGTAACCTTTCCCAGTACTCCAGTTAGCTTTTCTCTGTGAATCTTTCATCTTTTCTTTTCAGATGCCCCTAAAAACACTTCAGCTTCAGCAATTTCCTGGGCAGCAGTGATGCAAGTCCAGCAGTGCTGAACTGTAACATTTATCACTGACAGGAGCAGAATTACAGTTATTCTGTTTTTCTCATTTTAATACTTTCAGATGCCCCTAAAATCTCTCCATCCTCCAGCTGTAACAGAACTGATGTAACTGTGTGTTTCTGTGAGGTTGATGGGAATCCCTCTCCTGAACTGGAGTGGCATCTGTCTGGACGTCCTGTCACTAACTCTTCAAACACGTTCATCAGTGAAGAGCGATTGAGCAGCACAGGCTTGAGGAGCTCCATCACTCTACATCAGTCACTCACACACACATCCACTCTGCATTGTGTCAGCAAAAACACTCATGGAACTGCAAGAAAACAACTTCAGCTGCCTCTCTCTCATCTGCAGTTTGCAGGTAAATCATTGCAGGCACATCACAACATTGTGTCATCAAGTCAGGAACTATATATTCTAGTCAAATGATGTCAGTCAATTAGCTTGTTAAAATAATGTTTTATATCTGTCAGCACCAATAACCTTGTGGTCAGTGCATTAATATATATAGCGCAATATAGCGCAAGTTTGAATCCCACCTCGAGGTCCTTTGCCAATCCTGTTCTCCTTTCTTCTCCCAGTACTTTCCTGTCAGCTCTCCACTGTCCTCTCACAATAAAGGTGTAAAAAGACCATAAATATAACTTAAAAATAATAATAAAGTTTTACATCAAATACTTAATATTTTTATTATATAGAAGCTGTTTTATACAATGCAGCATAAGACACTTAAGACTGCTGTATTATGAAAATAGACACTAAAAAAGCAGTTTTCACAGTATGGCCTTTCATGGCTCATATGAGAGTCTTTTTTTTTTATCAAGTCTTTCTGAACTGTAAAGCTGTCAAACTGTCCAACAAATGTAATTTTCTTCCCAAAATCACTGTACTTATCAAACAAGAAGAAAAAACCTTCTACTTCTATGTTACTACAAAGTCAAGATACTCCATGTAAATACTACTTTGACAGTATTGGGACTCTTACTTTTGTCTCTTTCTGCTGTGTCCTTTATTTTTTTTCTTTTTTATGTGCATATTGTGTGTTTTTAGATTGTCAGAAAGCTACAGTTTCACTCTTAATCATATTAACACTGATTCTGGTTCTGTACGCTCTGACTGTTGGACTTGGACTCTACAGTTTGAACTCTTTTTTTAAATAACTAATTTATGATTTTTCCAGGTTGTCTACCAAGCTGAAGGTGAGTCTTCTTAGATAAATAGTCGATATAGTAAGTCACCATGATGATGATGATGATGATGGTGTTGAAGAGTGTTTTTGTTTTCAGGCTCAGAATGAAGCAGCTGGCACATATGCTTCTCTTCAGCTCTCTGCTCCACCCTCTGAATGTGAGACTCTGAACATTAATAGAGGTGACACACAATAAACAACAAATAGACATTTTATCTCCTCCTTCATCATCCTTATTCAGCTGTGCTTTCTGGATTTTTATATACTGCATATATTTCCCCATGAAAGACATGAGATTTGACCTGTTAAGAGTTTTCATTTGCATTCATAATCTAACAGAAAACAACTAACTGCACATGGAATCCTTATGTTTTATAAGCCTGATGCATTACAAAACATTTTATGTGCACATGGATCCTAATTATTTGTTTGTTATCATTTCTGTGTCATTTTATGTACTATTTCTGAAAATATATTATCAGGTAGGCGTATTACTTGTTATACAATGTCTTTTGGACTTTTTGGAGCTTGAAAGTGTTGACTGTGTAAAAAAGAAGTAAGAGAATTGGAATGACCTGTCAGGTGGTGCCCCCTATCTACAGTGCCCTTGAAGGGTGCACAGTGCCATTAAAATTTATCCATAGTCCAACAGCACTGGAACTTTTCTGTATTTGTATCACCCGCTTGTCTGTGTTTACACTTTCCAGGCTGTTGGTCTGTGCATTAATCCAAAAAGCTTTTGTAAATGGCTTCCTTTTGGCCCAGTCTGGTGGCTTTTTGATTCTTGTGGCTTTTGATTCTTTTTTTTTTTTCTTTTTTTTGGGTGATGTACATGTTCGTTATTTTTACATCTTGCATGATTCTTCTGATTCTGATATTTTTCTCTCTGGTTAAAAATATTTAATTAAAATAAAAACGTTACCCAAAGTGCTAATGAACTGTACTGGTGCTTCATCATTTGACCAGCAGAGGGCAGCATTATGAGCACATTATGCACAGAGATACTGTAGACCAGGGGTGCTCAACCCTGGTCCTGGAGATCGACTTTCCTGCCGAGTTCAGCTCCAACCCTGACCAAACACACCTGAACCAGCTAATTAGGATCTGAAGGAGCGCTTGATAATTACAGACAGGTGTGTTTTATTAGAGTTGGGACTAAACTCTGCAGGAAAGTCGATCTCCAGGAACAGGGTTGGGCACCCCTGCTGTAGACTGTTGCTCATGTAACACTGTAGTTCAATTTTAAGTGATTTTAGTTTTTTTTCCCCCATACAATTATAACATTGTTTATTTATAATATTGTTTAATTTTATCACCTAACTTCTTTCCCTCTCCCTCATACATCTATAAAACCTGTGCACTACATCTGAGGTTTCCTGAAGCCAGACTAGCTTTGTGTGACAACAGACTTAAATTAGATGAATGTACACATTTATGCAAGTTGTATAGTTTTTGTAGCAATAGACTTTATTGATAGAAATTAAATTAAAGTCTTTGTGTGAACAATGCATGTTAATGCTGATCCGGGAAGTACTGGTGTGATGTGATGAAAAAGGGAAGTTATAGTAGGTCTGATGCTAGTCACTAGATTATGCTTCAGATTTTGTTTCTGCAGCACAGCTTCAGTCCGTCTCTAATCAGCAGCAGAAGTTACAACTGGAAACTTGGGATCTAAACAGGAGTTCTCACACTTTCTGCTCTCAGGAAGGTCAGATTCAATTTCAGTTTTACAAATTCCCTCTGTTAGATTTTGATTTCCTTTTTGCTGTTTTACATCTATTACATTAATCTAAAAATTAATATACTCATTGAACATAAACAGATGCTGTCATATCCAATATGTATGTAGCAAAATTACCTCATTGTTTAAATATTAATTCCAAATTCATTGCAGTATTTATTCATCTCGAGTGCATGTTGTCAGTACTATTGCAAACTTAAAGGAACACTTCACTTTTTTTGAAAATAGGTTCATTTTCCAACTCCCCTAGAGTTATACAGATGTGTTTTACCGTTTTTGAATCTATTCAGCCGATCGCGGGGTCTGGTGGTAGCACTTTTAGCATAGCTTAGCATAAATCATTGAATCCGATTAGACCGTTAGCATCTCACTATAAAATGACTAAAGAGTTTTGATATTTTTCCTATTTAAAACTTGACTCTTCTGTAGTTGCATGGTGTACTAAGACTGCACTGTTATCCCTGAAGTTATTTCAATTCAAAATTATTAAGGACAATAAACATAAACTCTTACACTTTTGCTGTATTACCAGCTTTTTTTAGTTAAATGCACGATTTTCCTGCATTTTCTTATTCTACCTATTGGTTTAAGTTTAATTAACGTACATACGCTTATTTTAATCAGTTGCCAATGGCAACAGGCTGAAAAACGAGACAGAACGGAACACAACATGGCTGCTTGAACGTTTGCTGCACGGTGAGTTGCATTTCTTTACGTTTAACATTTACTTCACAACAAAACTCTGTTAAATGAGAGTTAACAGTTAAATACACATAAATTAAAGGTGCATTTACATCACAGTGTGTTTCATCACTTTTAATTCGCCTGTGCAGACTTGCACATTGTTGTACCAACGCTTGCGTGAACTTTTTTTTGACTAATTTAAATTATTTTTGGTTAATATATGTAAGCGCACGGACATGATAGATGAAACGTTCGATTGTGTTCTTGTTGAACATTTGTTCACCGGTTAATTTTTGTTCGTGTTGTAAAAGCAGCGCAGTTTCATAAACGGCTTCTATTAACTTACTTAATAGAGTTAACAATTCGATCTTTTTTCATGCACATAATTGATAATATTCAGAGTTCGATATTAAGAAAGTTCAACCGCGTGGTCATCAGCATGGCGTTTGTGTTTAACAAATGTGAATGACCACAGAAACCATTTATTTCACCAGATTGTTCGTTCAAGGGTTTTAGTAAATGCAGCGCGAACTATTTAACATTTCACATTACTTTTTGTATGTTAAGTATTAACACATATATACAAATCAATATTTTTCATGCATGTGATGGAAAATATTTCAAGTTAGATATTGAAAAAATGCAAGCTAATGCTAATCCACATGGTGTTAGCCAAGATAATTAGTTACTTAAAATATCTTAACAAATAAGTCTGTTCTGCCTTGTCATGCTTGATAGCTTTACAAAATGTTTGTAAAAAACTAAACCGATCTTTCATTTTAAATACAGTTTGCTTTGTGGTTAACCAGATATAACCTATCTAATGTGGATTTTTTTTATATATACTTTGCAGGTTCCAAGAAAACCACAAGCAAAATGTGGACATGTAAGTACTGTGTGTTTTCGTGTGACAAAAGAGGTCATTTGTTAAAACATTACAGACTCAAACATGGGAGCTATGCAAGAAGCCAACCTTTTCCATGCCTATACCAGGAGTGTTTATGTACTTTCAAGTCTTTTAATAGCCTTAAAATACACTTGTCTCGTTTTCATACAATATCACAGGAACAGCAGTCTGTAAGACCGTTTCAAGTTAAGCTTCGATGCCAGCTTTGTGATTTTCTTGAACCATGTCAGGATACTGAATATTTTGCCCACCTTCGGCGTAGACACCTCAAAGACCACCAAAGTGTTCAGTGTCCATTTCAAGGCTGCAGCTTTGAGAGCAAAGTATATTCTACTTTCAGTTCTCACAAATCTAAGCATCACAGAAATCACAATGAGACCATGTTTAAACCAGAGTTGGTAGTAAGAATAGGAAGTAATGAAAATGATGACAGTATTAGAGATGCTCAGCAATGTTCCCATCAGATGATATCAGAAGAATTAGACCAGGATAATGTCACAGATGATGTCAGTGGAGAAGCCAGTGAGACAGAAATTCAAGATTTAGCACAACAGTTGGAGCATAACTTAGCAGCTCTCTTTTTAAAAATGCAAACCACCCTTCACATACCAGAGACTTCGGTTCAAGAAGTAATTCAACAGCTTTGCCAAATAGTTCACTTGTCACAGCCACTTCTGCACAAAAATGTTAAGGCTGTTCTGCAGAAGCACTTTGGACATATAAGTGAATCAGTGGTGAAAGATGTGGTTGAGTCTGTGGCAGAAAACAACATATTGACCAAGTCTTGTGGAAAAAATGGATCTCTTGCAACAAGTAAAAGGAGAGCATCATATGTCATGTCCAACTTTCCTCTGGTAATGCCTATAGAATATGTAGTTGAGAAAGGAATGAAAACAGTAGCATATGTCCCACTCTTGCAGATGCTACAAACACTGTTGAGCAAGAAAGATATTTTGGATAAGGTCATGTCACAGCAAGAATATAATCCACATGAATATAGAACATGTCAAGATGGCTCAAGCTTTAGAGAAAATGCTCTTTTTAATTGTGATGAATTCACAATCGCTCTGGGCCTATACATTGATGATTTTGAGGTGTCAAACCCTTTAGGCACATCTAAAAGGAAACATAAGATGTGCGCAGTTTATTGGATTATTGCAAACTTGCCTGGAAAGTACAGATCAGCACTAAACACTATTCAGCTTGCTCTACTATGCAACACTGAAACCGTTAAAGAGTGCGGTTATCCACCATCTTTCTGTGTGCTTCAGCTTGAAGACCTGAATGATATTCTTCCACTCTCAGCCTATAGTGTACAAAGTAAACTGATGGTAACATTAAAGCGTTTTATTCTTTGCTAAATTAACTATCTTCTGTTATTTCCACCTAGATGGATTCGCCTATGATTTTGAGAGTTATTATGACAGAAGCGGATATCAGGAAGATCAAACTGACTACAAAGCCGTGCTCAGTTGAAGATTTGATAAGTTGTCTCAAAAATACTCTGGCACTAGAGTATAACTTTACCTTGCAATTTCAAGATCCAGATTTTAATAATGAACTTTGTAATTTGACTGATTTGTCAGAGCTCCCTCACAAACCAACTGTGAAAATCATTCCTCAGCTTGAACTGATGCCAGTGTTGTCAAGTGATGCACAGGAATCAACTGAAGCTTTGAGTGATGCTGCAAGTTCGGCAGATACCATACTGATCTCCACATCACCCCAGGAACAGAAAATGCCATGGCCTGAAGTCTTTATGATTCCAAAATTCTCTGTTGATGTGGAGTATAGGCTGCGTCAAGCAAATTTAATTTACTTGAGGGATGAAACTCCCTTAAAAATGACCAAGGAGTTGAAACACGACATTCTTCAGAAGCTGGCAGAGAACATCTACTCCTTCAAAGCTTACCCAACTTCTTCTGATATAAAGGATGTTGCTAAGGCATTAGTGGCGGCCCACCCATGCCTTCGAGAATCAGGATCACCTTCTGGATACTGTGGGTGGACACACAGTTTAAAAGACAAAATGGGCAATTACAGGTCAAAAATGAGGAGCCTTGGGCACACAGATGTTATGGTTAATGCTGGGAAAAGAGGAAGATATTCTGCCAGTCGTGATCCACCTAACAAGAACATTAAGAAACCCAGGAAAGGAGAAGTCAACTACCTTCCTGATTGTCCAGATGGACTGGATGCCTCCAGCCTTGAAAAATACAGACAGGAATTGGTGGATGAAATGAAGAAAAAAAAACCAAGTGCAGACTTCATCAGTCAGAGGATGGACATCACACTGTCTTTTAGAAGAAAAGAAGTTGTAATCGACAAACCTCCTCTAAGCCAGTTGCTTGAGCGTTGGCCAGCACTAATTTCAGAAAGTCAGGTAATGTGAAATGCTTATTTATTGTAACAAAGTGCAACCCATCAGAATTTTCTGTTGTTAAATGTTTTTGGGTACTCTTTTAGGTTTACCAAGAATTCAGCCGGGTGGTTGGAAAGAATCTTAAACAGGAATTTTACGGCTCCCTTGATCGTCACTGTCCACAATTGATTCAGATCTTCAGGTCAAAGAGAGGTCTCACAGGCCAGATTTTGAGTGATCTTCTTCAACAAATCAAGGTTTGTAAATTTAAGTTTGTCACCATCATTTTAAGTCAGCCTGTTACGATTTCTTCAAGAATGTTAAAGGGATGGTTCGGAGTAGATTTGACTTCATTGCTATGCACTCCGAAGCCAATGTAAATACCCCATCCGAAGTTTTTTTTTTTTTACTACCTTAGTCGAACATTGAGGGAGATATCAGAGTTTTTCGAATGGCTTGCTACTGCCCTACATGGAACATGTGATGTGTCTTGTAAATTGCACCACTAAACGTGCACGTAATCTTACCAAACTTCTACAGTAGTGTAAATAGGGTATGTACTCACAAAACACTGCATCGGAAAATTTGTAAGTCCGCCATGAGTGTTTTAAAAACAACTTTTACGCGATCCCTAGTAGTCTCAAAAACTACAAATGGCGACACGTCGATGTCACTTCCCTGGTTTGGGAAAAGCATGTAAAAGTCCACCTAATACGTTGACATGCACACAGACATAGTAGGTGGACTTTTTTGTGCTTTTCCCAAACCAGGGAAGTGACGTCGACGTGTCGCCATTTGTAGTTTTTGAGACTAGTAGGGATCGCGTAAAAGTTGTTTTTAAAACACTCATGGTGGACTTACAAATTTTCCGATGCAGCGTTTTGTGAGTACATACCCTATTTACACTACTGTAGAAGTTTGGTAAGATTACTTGCACGTTTAGTGGTGCAATTTACAAGACACATCACATGTTCCATGTAGGGCAGTAGCAAGCCATTCGAAAAACTCTGATATCTCCCTCAATGTTCGACTAAGGTAGTAAAAAAAAAAACTTCGGATGGGGTATTTACATGGGCTTCGGAGTGCATAGCAATGAAGTCAAATCTACTCCGAACCATCCCTTTAAGCAAAATGGACAGAACAATATTTAGTAGAAATTTTCTGTGACAATTATCTTTCTGCCTCTACTGTACCTCAGACCTCAGACCTTGCTGACATGAGATGCGCTGCTATAAGAGGGCTTCCTGTTATACTTGGTGATGACCCAACAGAGTTCTTCAAAACATGCGTTGTAAGTATTATTTTTCTCTGCCATTTAAAACTTAAATGTACTCTAGAATAATTACATTAAGTTATAGTGATCTCAT
Source organism: Cirrhinus mrigala (assembly GCA_036247105.1). Classification (NCBI taxonomy): domain Eukaryota; kingdom Metazoa; phylum Chordata; class Actinopteri; order Cypriniformes; family Cyprinidae; genus Cirrhinus; species Cirrhinus mrigala. Next base: position 17,692 of record JAMKFB010000240.1, read on the forward strand.
CATCACTGTGTATATCATTTAAATTAATTTATAATATTTTGATAATACAACATTATTATTACTAAAGGAACACTCCACTTTTTTGGGAAATAGGCTCATTCTCCAACTCCCCCAGAGTTAATAAGTTGAGTTTTACCATTTTGAAATCCATTCAGCCGTTCTCCTGTTCTGGCGATATCACTTTTAGCATAGCTTAGCATAGATCATTGAATCCTATTAGACCAGTTGGAGAATGAGCCTATTTCCAAAAAAAGTGGAGTGTTCCTTTAAGAAACAGACAAACATATATTAATATTTACTTTACAGAATTGTATGCACATAATTGACAAAGCATCCCAAATCACTTACACAGTACATGTTTCTCTTTATTTATCCACATGTTTGTTAAAAGTTAATCTTAAAGAATATTAGACGGCTAATTTTTTTATTTAATTTTTTATAATTTCTGCTTCCATATCCAGTCTTCTGCTGATGAGGAGTTTCCGCATGTTCCACTTGGAATCCTAACCAAAGAAAGTGAAGCTGTGGCACAGCATCTCCAGTCTTTCCACCTCCATCCATCCTCTGTGGGAATTATTTTAGAAGGGAATGTGGTGATGGACAATTTGGAGAATCTGCCTCAGGCTATGTGTCTACTCTTTGGATTGACCTACGCCCTGCATCTCGACTATCCCAAGTGTATGACCAAGACATTTCATTTCATTCAGCAGGTGATGCTATGCTTGGGTAAAAAGGAGCTAAAAGGCAAAATTTTGGCACTGTCAAATCAACTCGCCATATGAGACGTTCAAGTCTTCATTTCATGTAAACTATGCCTATTTGTTAAATGTTTAAGCACTTTAATAGTACATTATATGCCTATTCAGAGGTTGTATATTTTTCCTCTTCACAGTTTGGCTAATGTTTACATGTACATTTATGTTGTTTAATATAACATGTTGTGCCTATTCAGGATTAGGCAAATGTTTATGCAACATATTGATGTTTTACAATATGTAAAAGTTTTCAAGTGTAAGTGATCACAGTGTGCCTATTCAGATTTTGGCAAATGCTTATGCCTTATAGTAAAGCAGTAATTCATATTCTGCCTTTAGTTAGGCAAATGTTTATGCAATAGTGTAACTATATATGAGTACATAGTGTGCCTATTTAGAGTTTGGCAAAGATGCATAATAATGCATTGAAAAGTTGGCGAAGTTACTTTTTTGAAATGTTGAATTTGAAAATTCAAATAAATCCTTGTAAGATGCATTTTTTTGGTGGCTTATTGTGCATTGTAGAGTAAATTCTAAAAAAAAAATACAAACTAATTTTGACAACTAAAGCAATTTAGTGTAATTTAGTATTTTAAATTACCTAAACTAATACATTTTAGTTATTATAACAGATTATGTTAGTTCCAATAACTAAAAGTTTTCAATAAAATTATATGTAAAAGTTAAGTTCTTTAAACGTAAGATCTCTTGCTTGTTCAACAAGACAAAATTAACTTTTTTAGGGGAACGAGTTTCCATAATTTTTTTACGTTGAATCAACGTATATGGGCTTACAGTGTGGCGGAAAATGAAAAGTTGTGATTTTATAGGCTGATATGGCTAGGAACTATAGAATTTTGCTGCGGTACCATGGGTGCAGCAGGCCCAATGATATTACGCAGCGCCTGAAAGTGACCGGCACTAAGTTTGTGTAGATGCAGAGTTGCAGCCGGTAGGGCTGTGACGGTCGCAATGACAACCGCGCCACCGCGGTGGTCAGTTGCCACTGGCAATACTGCACGTGACGTCACACAATCTATAACAAGCATAAAATACAGTTTCTTTAACAATTTCTCTGTCGTGGCCGTTTTTAGTGTCCCCGCCGGCAGCAGCAGCGAGCGCAAGTGCCTTCGCAGCTACTGGAAGAGATCCGCGTTCAAACGCACACAATAGGCTAAAGCTTGCAAAGCCCCGGGAAAACTAATTACCATGAATGTGTCCGGAGGAAATATTAATATTATTAATAAATTATTATTTATAAACTAGTGTTTTCTGAGCCATTGTCGCAAAGATGACGATCCTGAGACGCCATCTGCTCATTGGACGCGCCTTTAGAGAGAAATGCATCTCCACGGATTTTATAATGAAAGAGTTTTTGTTTTCGATTTTAATTTTTTTGTTTTAAAGTAGTAAAGTAATAATTTAAAGCTTTCTATAGATATATTTATCCTGACTGTAAGGCAAGTATTCGCTGAGTTTCGTTTCATTTTTGTGCAGCGCTTCTGTTCAACACCGAGACATCAGAAAGCGCGTCTTGTGTGTTTTCTTTATTTTTTACAAATGCTCAACATTTTGTTGATAATGTGAGTGCACGTAAATAAAATTAGACCCTTTACAGTTCCAGATGATATATTACGCTTACCTTTATGAGCAAATATTATGGCATATTTCAATTTTTTTGCAAGTGATTGCGCTGGCGCCTCCATGTCCTGCAAAGCGCATTTAGCTTCCACTGTCCAACAAACCATTGTATGCGCAAAATAGCGTGCATTTCTCTAAGTTAAACGTTTAAAATAACATTTTGATATGCTTGAAGATTTTGTTTTAGGCAAGTCATGATGATTTGAGAAGGCAAAATTGATCAAACGTAGGCTGTGATCAACTCACTGCCTGCCTCTGGCCGCTTGGTCGTTAAAGCAAAAACCTTAATTTAACAAACAAAAAATGTTCCAAACATATTTCTAAATTAACTATATAAAAAACCGAATAGAAATATAACTACGTTCCTATTAAAAACAATGAATGCAACAGTGTAATGGGAAAGAGAGAGAAAAGACTCGTGCCGATAACTTTGATGAGCCGTCAGACAAGGGTTGGGCAAGGTTGTTATGAACTTATGCAACAAATGTTTGTTTAATATTTACCGTTCTTATTTTGGCTACTTTCTTACTTAACTGTATAATTTCTTTGATATTTACTTTAGTGTTTTGTAGGCTGAAATAAACACACATGTTTGTTAATAATTTTTGAGCCTAATAAAAAAAAAAAAAATAATAATAATAATAAATTATTTATATATTTCAACACCGCGCTACCGACGGTAGTTGGTCCATTACCACCGCGGTGGAAAAAATCTGACACCGTCACAGCCCTAGCAGCCGGCAGAGTTGACGCCAGCGTAATATCATTGCGCCTGCTGTACCCATGGTACCGCAGCAAAATTCCTTGATTATTACGCCGGAATGAGAGTATAGTTCCTAGCCATATCGACCTAGAAAATCACACCTTTTCATTTCCCGCCAGTCTTAGTACACGATGCAACTACAGAAGAGTCAGGTTTTAAATAGGAAAGATAATGGATGCTAATGGTCTAATCGGATTCAATGATTTATGCTAAGCTATGCTAAAAGTGCTACCGCCAGACCCGGCGATCGGTTGAATGGATTCAAAAACGGTAAAACACATCTGTATAACTCTAGGGGAGTTGGAAAATGAGCCTATTTCAAAAAAAGTGGAGTGTTCCTTTAAAGAAATGTCTCTTAATCACAGAAAGTATTATAACAGATAATATATAACAAAATTTGTGCATGAATAATATGGGGGGTGGCTCAGTTTACCCAGTACTGCATTTTTCTTTCTTCTATTTTTGGGGCAATTTGCTTTTCACCTATAGGTTGATGTTCTTTATTGAATATGGACATCTGGACAGCAGAGAAAATAATTCTTCTCGGTTTTCTGTTGAAAGGTTTGAGTATATTTCTATTAATAAACTAAATTAATAATAACAACAACAACAACAACAAAAACATTCCAGACCTCTTTTCTTGTTATTTATAATAATTATTTCTCACATTTCTGTTATGTTTGTGTTGTAGGTGTTTGCTGTAGAGATTTCAGCATCAGTTTGCCAAAAAATGTTGAAGCTCTCAGTGGATCCTGTGTGATCATAATGTGCAGTTTTGAGACTGAGGACAAGTATGATGGAGACCTCACTGAAAGTGCAGCTACAGGAGTGTGGCTCAGAGATGGAATACATGGGGTTAACAATCAAGTGTTTAATTCCAGAGATCTAAAACCTAAGTTCAGTGGGAAAATAACTGGAAAACTACACAAGAAGAACTGCACCACTATCTTTTACAATGTTAGATCAAATCACAGTGGTAAATATTACTTCAGGATCATGAGTGGTAGTCTGGCATATACCTACACACAAGCCTTCTCCACTATAAATGTCATTGGTGAGTGATTTGAAACTTTATAACAGATGTGTTAAATGAGTGTTTTAAAAAGTTGATGTCATTATCATTTTACTTTCTTTGTTTTAGGCTCTTCCCACAAACCCACAGTGCAGCTGTATTTGGAGCAGAAGGAGGTGCAGGATCAGGAGGAGGTGTTGGAGGGGAGCTCTGTGAGTCTGCGCTGCTCTGCTGAGACTCTCTGCTCCTCTCCTCCACCAACTCTCACATGGAGCTCCACTCCCAGAATCCCCTTCAGTGAGAGCAGCAGACTACAGGAGCTCATCTCTGATCTGATCTTCACTGCTACTCACCGTCACCACAGAGTCACTTTCCCCTGCACTATAACCTACCAGCTACAGGACGAGAACAAAACAGCACAGAACGGCATCACATTACATGTTCAGTGTAAGTAATGCTTTGTGATGCTTTTTAGTTTTCACTTGTAAATTATATTATTGTGATTTGTATTGTGAGGCCCGAAATTTGTTTTCCCTTCAGATTCGCCTAAAAACACATCAGTGTCTGTGATTCCCTCCAGCTCTGTGTTGAAGGGCAGTTCAGTGACTCTGATCTGCAGCAGTGATGCAAATCCAGCAGTGTTGAACTACACCTGGTCCAGAGAGAGTGAAGGACAGTTGGAGCAGCTGCAGACTGGAGACACTCTTACCTTCAATAGGACCGACCGGAAACACAGAGGCTGGTACCACTGTACAGCTCAGAACCAACATGGCAGCCAAAACTCATCAGTGATGCTGGACATTCAATGTGAGTATTACATAATAGCCAGTGCCTTGTCACATTCATTAGCACCGTAACGTCAATTATAAAACTAACACTTAAAGGGGTCATCGGATGCGAAGTTCAGTTTTACATGTTGTTTAAACATTAATGTGTGTTGGCAGTGTATGTACACATCTACCCTATAATGATAAAAATCCATGTAGTGGTTTTTAATTAATCTGTAAAAATAATATCCCCTTTTTCAAATCGAGGCTTTACACCAACAGAGGCCACTCCCACGATAGTTGACTGATATGCACGTCTTACCTTCAGACCCGCCCTAAATCAGCTGTAACAGTCCGACCTCCATTGTTTCGATGCCGGAGCTGGGATGTAAGTTAGACAAGGATATCTCCGATTGAGGTGTTGTATTGTTGGATGTAATAATAAACATTATTTTTAAGAATTTTAGTATATTATAGACTTTTCATTAAGACCCTAAAGAATCATATCAACTTGTGGAAAATGGGCATCCGATGACCCCTTTAAGGTCATTGCACACTGAGTCAGAAATTTTCGTATGAGTTTTTTCTGGGGGGGTTTCATATTCGTCATCCTTTTCCTATCAAAATGCTTGCTATGGATGTGAAAGCACAGAAAATCGAACCTGACCCAAACTTTTTTATGACGGATGAAAGTTTCGGAGGCAGTGTGTAAAGGTGATTGACACGATGTGAGGTTGTATTTATTTTTTAATGTGCAAAAATTTCAGATGAGAATTTCAGACTCTAGTGTTCAAAGACCTTCAGGACTCTATGAAGAATCTTTATCTTTACTATGTAAGGCCATAAAATATTTTAAAAGTTTGGTTAACCTTACCACATATATGTTTATTTAATTTAAATGCACAGACAAATTTAATGCTTTAAGTTCACAAACTCTTTGATTTTTAAATCCCAAATATTGTAGCTTCAGACCTTCAGACTAGTATATCAGGTTTCTAGTCAGTAAGACTAGAGGGTTTTCCAAATGCACTCTTCTGACTGTTGATGCATCAGCACTGTAGCTTAACTGTGATTCACACATTGGTTTGTGACAGTGTTTTTTGCAGTATGCTGATCTAACTAGTGCAAAGAGGACAGAGCTAGTGGAAATAGTGCTGATAAGTGTTAAAATAACGATGACAGTTAAAGGGGTCATGATCAAAATTTAGAAGTAATAGGCTATTTTCTGTTTTGCTTTTATACCCCCTTCATCACAATGCTCTGTTTGAATAGTCGTGGCGGATTGTAGACTTGGAAGTGAACGGCCACTGCTGTGGTTGGCTACCAGCGTACATTCATTCCTCATAGATGGACACCGCGGTGACTTAGGTTTAGACATAAATAACTCATATCGGTGCTTATCTACAAGGGCATAGGCTTGCTTTTGACATTGGTGGGGACAAGTAAAACCACCCAATCATTTTTGCATTAATGATAGACCTTTGACCACAGTTTCATGTCACATAAAGTCTTTATTTATAGTTTATGAAGGAATGAACACAACTTTCATGCGCATCTGATTGACAGATAAACTGCACTCTCTTATTTCAGTGTTTTTTTTATTTTGTGGATATTTCAGCTAACGGTTTGCAGCGCTGTGCTTCTCGTCTGGTGTGTGATGTGCCCATGTATTAAATGTGCGTCCTTGAAAGTGCACAGTTTTCTAATATTGCCTATTTACTTTAACTTCTTAGGTAATATCAATGGTATCACGTTTCAGATTCATCCGAAATTACAAAAATATATACATATATTTATTTGTTTGATTAAAATTATTGCTAGGGACAGTTTGCTGGATATTGGTAGGGACATTTCCCTTTATCACTGACAAGAGCAAAATCATTACAGTTATTCTGTTTTTCTCACTTTAATACTTTCAGATGCCCCTAAAATCTCTCCATCCTCCAGCTGTTACAGAACTGATGTAACTGTGTTTCTAACAAAGGATAAATGCTTAATTCTTCATTACTTCACATATCATGTGTAAATGTCTATATAAACAAGCTGCAAAAGAGCCTTCTTTTTGCTTACGATACAAACCACTTTTGTTACTAACCACAATTCAAACTAGCTGCTAGAGGAGGAAGCAGAATCACTAGTAGAATTAGATGCTTTTTATTGCATATAGCTGGTAGATTCTCTTCATGGTTCTACAAAAACTTTTATTTATTTATTTTTTTCTTTTAGTTATTATTAGGTTGCCATTGTTTATCTTTTTGGGTTGGAGCAGCTGTTGGGGCTACTGTGACGATCTTGTGTGGCATTTTACGCATCTTTGCAAGGTACATTCACTGTATTTTCTATTTTTAAAAAAAATATATATATAATTTTTACTGTGGTGTTTTGTGGAAAAAAGGTTCCCAACTTAAGCAATCATTAAATAATGTCTTAAACTTTAAAAATTCTTTGCCACAGTCATATGTCCAAATCCATACTTGGCTGATGTTTATGTCAGTATTCTTTGATTATTTGCACATGGAATTATTTTTCAGAAGAGAAAGATGGCCCTGGCCCAGACGAGACAGTGACCCTGGACTCGTTCTGACTGACAGGGTGAGTTCCCTCAATGTATATTATTCATTTTGAAATATTGCAACTTCTGCTAAATAAATATCAAATATCAAACTCATTTCATGTTTTAAAAGCAGAATATACCACAGATCGCCTCTGCTGGAGATGAGAGTGACTCTGTTTATGCCAATACCGCCATGCTGTCACAATATGGAGCTGCCACCCGGAATCGTAAAGAACCCCTTCATTATGCCTCCATTGACTTCACAAAGATGCCACCACCAGAGTCAGATGAGATCAGGGGCGTCTCCTCATTGACAAATGACTACGCTGCGATCCGATGTTATCCTGGTGGAGTATCAGAGGAAGAGAGCTCAACAGGAAGTGATCAGCCCAACAGCAGGATCTCAGCTGTGGTGAAGGAAAATCAAACCATACTAGAGCAGGAGGCAAAGATTGAAGAAGTGTTCTCCCAGCCATCAGAAGATACAACATATGAAAGTATTACCATTTGAGCTAGAATTGCTCACACAACCATATTTTCCCATGTATTACAATAAGTGTTGACTGGAGGTTTCAAGCTTGAAACAGAAGCTAAAAGAACTGTAAAAGTAAAAAAGGGATACAACTTATGGGTTATATATATACAGTCATAGAGTAACATTTTGGTGTGGACAAAAGATTGGCGTCTTAGTTATAGTTGTTATATTATATAGGTTATAGTGAGACATTTACAATTTGAAGTGATTGGTGAAAGTTTTTGAAGGAGCGAAGTAAGAAAATTGCGAGTGAAATGATGGGATTTTGCAAGTGACAGGTCGCTGCAACGTCACTGCAGCAAAGATGTAAAATGCTTACAAAATTGACAAATCATGCGAAATATATGCATATTCTCTACATTTTGTGGCTATACTCTTGAAATGGTATTTTAATGGTTACAGTTTGACCTCATTTACTTTGAGTGTGAGTACCACACTGTAACCCATGCTTTTATTATTATTATTATTATTATTATTTTAAATTCATTTTAATTTTGTTAATTTCAAATTTTTTTTATGAAACCTTATTTTAAAGTGTTACAAATATTTTTAATACCACATATCTTTGCATTTAATGTGAATTTAATAAAAACATTGTAAGTTACTAATTCTAACACTTTCATTGTATGGAAAGAGAACAAATATGTAGCCTTCATTATCAAAGAACATTATCATTAACTTCTATTAGGAGCTCAATCACTCTCAATAACTCCTGTTATAATCACTGAAGCTGTCTACATTTTGAAATGAATAACTTTTTTTAAATCGGACGCACATTTAGACATTTGGTTTCTGGTGAGAATTCACCAGAGAGCAAATTCAGTCAGTGAGCACGCACTGAACAAAACACCGCGTTTCAGCATGACTCATCTGAACGCCTCTGATTGGCCAATGCGTTCATAAGTTCAACAGAATCATGTGTGATTGGTTATAATGTGCAGCGCGAAAGCAGATTTGAATTTGGCAGCTGACGTGTGGCACTGAACGATCTAATTACACCGGCGTGATATTATATGAAATATAAAAAGTATTATTCGGCCGTTTTCTATGTCTTTTGGAAGCTGCATTCAAAATTCAACTGGCTGAAAAATTTGAGGGGCACAAATTGTGTTCTGTGTTGTGGAACTCACTCAGCAACTGTAACTACACATGACATACTGTTTTCTAATTTAAGCTGGTAAGCTTGTTTTAATTTTTCCTTTTTTGTTTCAAATGCTGGTTTAGGAATGCTAGTTTAGTAAGGCGGACCAGCTATTTTTGTACATATTTCTATGTCGTTGTTTGTATAAGTGTTTTCCCCTACTGACAACCTTCTTAAGGCCAATTCACACTGCATAGACAGATGCTGACAAATGACAGTTGAGTTCGTCGGATGTCGTTGGATCAGCGTGTTACCCCGTCGACTGAACATGCTTAGTCTGTATTTGTCGGGTCGTGGAAAGTCTGAGAAGTGACATGATCTAATCTGGTGATTGTCAGCCTCAGTGCATTGTGAATTGACTGTATAAAATGCTTTTGGTCTGGAGAAAAAGTTTTCTTTATTGAAAGAGTGGATGAGAAAAGCATTTGTTAATGTGTGAATGCTGAGCAGGAAGTTGATAGTTTTAAAACTAAAACTAATGAAGCGACTGGCCTGTTAAAGTTCAAAAGCTGCAGTCACAGTTTACATTAGTTTTATTTTGTAGTTAAATAGGTCAACGGTGAGTGAGACCGCAGTAAAGATAGTTTGCAGTTTGATATTCGGATTTCTTTTGGCTATAAATACACAACGCGCTGTCATACACATGCAAATAATCCCGAATGTCGTTCTCCGTAATTTGTGAATTTCTGGTGATGCTGTACTTTTGGCCGAAATCAGTTTTTTTTTTTTCGATGCGACTCTTAATTTTATAATGCTTAAAGCTCCGAAAGTTGGAAACTTAGCAGACTGAAACCGGCTTGAGACTGTCATCTTAACCGGCTTGATCTGTGTTTTTTTTTTCACAGCAAAGCTTTTATCCGTAAACCCTTTGGTAAGTCCGCTATAGTAAGGAATGTGAAAAATATGCACTCTTCATGTTTAACATGTTTTACCAATAAACACGCAGACTGCTCGAATACAAAAACATTGTTTTTAAGTCGAACTCGATTTGTGAAAACTTTGACAATCGCAGTTTATTGCGTATGAAGGATTACAAATTTAAGAATCTGTTTAAAATATGCTGATCCTATGCTAGGTTCCAGTATAACAACATGAACTAAAAAAGTTATGTATATTGTGACATTCTAAGAGCAGGCAGTCCAGCTGAACATCTGGCAGGTTTCCCAAGTTAAGTGTGAATTCTAAGCTCAAGGTACAATTGTGCCTTTTGCTTTAACACCTATGCATTTGAATGACACTTGTATGCTAACTAGATCAAGGCTGGGAAAAACCTTTTACTGGGCTGATTTCCTGTACCACATTTGCATGCTTTGTTTAGGTTGATTCCACCTCTATGTACTCCTCCCCCTTGAAACCTATATACTCTGCTGTGCTGAGATTTTGTTAGACGACTTTTTGATGACTGCAGCGCCACGCAGCGAGTATCTGAATAAAGAGAAACTTCTGCTTCAAGATATCCAAAACGTCTCCTGGTCTCTAAGAAAAATTTCCAACACGTATCAGTGTTTCTTTATGCTCTGCTCTCTCTTTTTTCTATCATAATGTCACACGGTGCTGTTCCAGTGAATAACGGTTTTCTTTCAAACATTCCTTCGGTATCTCACTATGGGAATCGCCTCGGGCGTGACCAATCCTGGAAGCACCAATTGCACCACGTCTGTCGGTTGAAAGACCAATCACGACAGTGATGCGGGAGTCCCGTCTCCCCCTATATATGTCACTGCATGACGGTCCCCACCTCATTCTCGTTCTCTTCCCTGTGAAGATTTCTTGGAAGCTTTATTCTTCTGTACCCCTTTCCGGATTATCTGCTCAACTGTTCTTGGATGAGCCGTCAAGGTACGTTGCCGAACGCAGCTTTTTCTTTTTCACTGTCAAAGTGAAAGTTATTGCTAAGGGACTACGAGCGAATTAATGTGTTACGACGAATTCTCTTGTCTGTCTTTTTAAGCGACACGTTGTGGTGAGCTTAGCAGCTATGGCAAGTGCTAGTTCTGCAAGCCAGGGTGCGAGGGACACAGCCGCCCTGCGCCCTTGTGCTTGTGGGGCTATGATATCGGCCAAGGATACTCATGCCCTGTGCATTGTATGCCTGGGGGTGAACTTTCTGCCTGGGGGCAGCAAAACTTTCTATCGATTGGCCGTCGCAGCAGGTTGGCCAGGGTATGGAGAGAGACCTGTATGACGGCAAGCGACTGCCGTCATGTGCTCCGGCTGTTAAACAAGTCATTCCCGCTGTCCATGCGTGCGTTTCGGAAATGAAGCGTTTTTGGGACAAACCTTTTTCACACAGGGTCCCTGTGAAAGGGTTTTCCAGATTGGATGTGCACAACATGGAGGAGCTAGGGATGTCAAATCCCCCTCCTGTTGAGCTGTCAATAGCACATCATCTTAATCCTAATCACTTCTGCTTCAGCGTCACTGCCAGGACGTACTGAGCGCTTAACGGCCTCAGTTTTTCAGAAGATCTACCGTTCTTCTGCTCTGGCAGTGAGGGCGCTGAACGCCACCTCTCTCCTTACTGCTTATCAAGCAGAGCTCATGGAGGAGATGGGGAGGCAAATGGATGCTGGGTCACCAAACCCAGCCCTCTGGGAAGAGATCTGCGTTATTGCAGATCTCAACCTGAGAACCTCCAGAGGTGCAGTCCAGAGCTGCGGCTGCAGTATGGGCTTGGCAGTGGTTGGTGAGCGAGCCCTCTGGCTGGGAATTTCGGGGCTGTCTGACAGAGAGAAGGTTGATTTTCTTGGATGCCCCGGTGGAGCCCAAAGCCCTTTTCGGAGCATCAGTCACTGCTATGCGTCAGCGGTGTGATCTGAGGAAGCAGGAGGGGGAGGCTTTCCAAGCTTGCCTCCCCCGAATGCCCATTCCTAAGGGTCCTCCATTGACACGCCCTGGTTTGATGCCCCTCTGAGGAGTGGCCAGTCGGCTTTCAGGAGCCCCAGGCCTCCTCAGTCTCAGCAGTCTGACACACAGTCTAAGCCAGCACAGCCAAAGGGGAAACCTTCCTTTGCAGCAGCAGCAGCTAGACATAGACCGGCAAACCCTCAGGGAGGGAAGAAACGCCGGGCAACCTAACCGGTCCTTGTGTTATGGACAAAGGGACGGGCAACAACACTCTTGGAGTATCTGTTGTTATCCTCCCTCAAAAAGAGCAGTTAATTTCTTCCCCTCCTGCCAAGAGAAGGCGTTGGACTCAGGAATTGTTCACAGAAATGTCAAAAAGTTCTCTTTTGACCAGTTCAGCTGTGGAGTTGGCACCAGTTCCCCCAGTGCCCCACAAAGAAGTTCTCCCCCCTCCACCCACGATGTTGTCAGGAAAGGTGGAAGGCAGTTCGCAAGAGAATATTGGTGGTGTGAAAATAAAGAAATTCCCTGTGCATCCAGGCAGTGGGCCAAGGGCACAGCGTTTGAAAATAAAAACACACATAAAACCAAAATTACTCAATTCAGAGCTGCAATCCCCAGCTCTCCCGCTAGATGGCGCGGCTGCACCATTAGTGGGCAAGGGCTGCAGCGGTCCGCTCGCTGTTCAAGCGGAGAGCTGGCGCGCATGCGCAGTACATCCCTGGGTTCTGTCTACGATAAGTCAAGTCAAGTCAAGTCAAGTCAAGTCAAGTCAGGCTTTATTGTCATTCCGCTACATGTGTGGACATACAGTGGAACGAAATGTCGTGTCTCGCAGGACCACGGTGCTACATAAATAAACATAAATATGAACATAAATACACTAGATGTAGAAACAATCTTTTACACCTATACTTGTAACTATACATATACTATAAATAATTGACTATACATACACATAACCTAAGACAGACTATACAAGTAGTTTACATAATAACTGTGCATGATAATGTGCAGTAAAGGTTAAGAAGCAAATAGCGCAAAATGATTTGTGGTGCGCTGACAAGTAAACATTTGTTAAGTCTTTATTATGTCCTTGTAACATGTTAATAAGTGTTAATAAGAAAGTGTCTGGTGCATATAGAGATGAAAGAATGCACTACTACAGGTGGTTTGTCCAGCCCACTCACCTGTGTGTAGCACACTCAGAATTGCAAAAATTGTGTTTTGAGTTTTTCAACAGTTTACATTGTGGATAAGGATTTCAGAGGGGGGTGAGGTGGTTGGAATTGAGGGCTTATCGGTTGCAGTTTGCCATTAAAAACTCCCGTGTTCAACAGTGTGCTGATGTCAGCCGCAGAGGGGAAATCTGCTCTGGTTTTAGAGGAAGAAATAGCCTCTTTATTAAGAAAAAGGGCAATTCGAGTTGTACCGCCGGAGGACAGTCATCAGGGCTTTTACTCCCGGTACTTTGTCATTCCCAAGAGAGGGGGAGGTCTCCGCCCCATTCTGGATTTGCGGATCCTCAACAAACACCTCAGAAAATACAAGTTCAAAATGCCCACATTCAAAACGCCGTCACATTTTATTCACGAGAAAGACTGGTTCACTTTGGTCGATCTGGAAGATGTAAATTTCCATATAGGCATCTACCCAGCACACAGGAAATTCCTCAGGTTTGCCTATCAGGGCACAGCCTACGAATTTATGACTGTTCCGTTCTGGCTCTCACTGGCCCCACGGACGTTTTGCAGATGTATAGAAGCGGCTCTATCACTGCTGAGAACAGCAGGTCTCAGAGTGTCAGCTTATTTGGACAATCTCCTTCTTTGCTCTCCGTCACGGCAGCAAGCGGAGACGGACACGAAGATGCTCGTGTCTCATTTGGAGAGGTTAGGTTTCAAGATAAACGAGACAAAAAGCTGCCTGGTGCCCACACAGGAAATAGTTTATCTAGGCCTCAGACTGAACTCGGATCAGTATCAAGCGTTTCTGTCAGAGGAGCGCATCAGGTCAATTCGCAGCTGTCTATCCCTTTTTCAGAAAGGGAGGAAAGTCCCATTCAGACTGTGTCTGCGCCTTCTGGGGCTAATGGCCTCAACAGTCTCGGTTATTCCTTTGGGACTGTTGCGAATGAGAGAGTTTCAGAATTGGACAGCGGCACTACACTTATGTCCAAAACGTCACCTTAACCGAAAAGTGATGGTGTCGGCACTTTGCATGCGCACTCTCCGTTACTGGAAAAACTGCTCGTTCCTCGAATCCGGGACTCCGCTGGGAGCAGTTTCCATGAGGAAGGTGGTAACGACGGACGCGTCGCTCTCAGGTTGGGGGGCAGTGTGCGAGGGCAGAATAGCGAAAGGGAAATGGCCCGTCTCACTGAGAAGTGCGCACATAAATTACCTGGAACTATTAACAGTGTTTCTAGTTTTGAAACAGTTTTGTGCAGTTTCTGTGGAACCACCACGTTCTGATCAGATCAGACAGCACGACCACGGTGGCATATATAAATCGCCAAGGGGGCGTAGATCTCTTCGAATCGTGCGAAAACAGTCACTGCCCTCTATTCTTCTCGCTAGCGAGAGACGGTGCGAAACGTACTGCTTTACGCATTTCCTCTGTTAATCCTGATCATACCAACTCTGAGAAGGGTAAGAGAGTATGGCCACTCAGTCATACTGATTGCCCCAAACTGGCCGGGGAAAGTGTGGCTGGCGGAGATAATGCCGCTTTTAGTCGACCAGCCATGGCCTCTCCCGCTACGCAGAGATCTTCTCTCGCAGGCGCGCAGGGAAGATATTCCACCCCGCCCCGGACAGGGTTGCTCTTTGGGCTTGGCCCGTGAGAGGTTAAATTTGAATGCTACGGGGTTGCCTTCGAGGGTGATCAAGACAACTCAGAACGCGGGAGCTGCTTCAACGCGCTCTGCTTATGATAAGAAATGGAACGTTTTTGAGCAATGGTGCGTGCATAAGCGCATTGTTCCTTTTCTCTGTTCGGTTGCAGATGTGTTATGTTTTCTGCAAGAACTTTTGGATAAAGGCAGAGCTTTTTCCACCATTAAGGTGTATCTCGCGGCGATTTCTGCGTGTCATGTGGGGATTGATGATAATACTATGGGTCGTCACCCGCTTGTATGCAGGTTTATGAGAGGTGCACAGCGTTTGAACAGGGTGTCAAGGCCACTGATTCCACTGTGGGACCTGTCTGTGGTCATTAACGCACACCTCGTACACCTTTTGAGCCTATAGACAGCAGTGATCTGAAGCTCCTTTCGCTAAAGACCGCATTATTACTGGCTCTCTCAACTGCAAAACGGGTTAGTGAACTTCATGCTTTGTCGGTTAATAACTCCTGTATACAGTTCACTATAGGGAACGGGCGGGCCAGTCCATAGCATCAATGCCTTCATCTTGCAGGAACTGCTGACACACTCCAGCCACACGAGGTCTAGCATTGTCTTGCATTAGGAGGAACCCAGGGCCAACCGCACCGGCATATGGTCTCACAAGGGGTCTGAGGATCTCATCTCGGTACCTGATGGCAGTCAGGCTACCGCTGGCGAGCACATGGAGGGCTGTGCGGCCCTCCAAAGAAATGCCACCCCACACCATTACTGACCCACTGCCAAACCGGTCATGCTGGAGGATGTTGCAGGCAGCAGAACGTTCTCCACAGCGTCTCCAGACTCTGTCACGTCTGTCACATGTGCTCAGTGTGAACCTGCTTTCATCTGTGAAGAGCACAGGGCGCCAGTGGCGAATTTGGTATCTTGGTGTTCTCTGGCAAATGCCAAACGTCCTGCGTCGTGTTGGGCTGTAAGCACAACCCCCACCTGTGGACGTCGGGCCCTCATACCACCCTCATGGAGTCTGTTTCTGACCGTTTGAGCAGACACATGCACATTTGTGGCCTGCTGGAGGTCATTTTGCAGGGCTCTGGCAGTGCTCCTCCTGTTCCTCCTTGCACAAAGGCGGAGGTAGTGGTCCTGCTGCTGGGTTGTTGCCCTCCTACGGCCTCCTCCACGTCTCCTGATGTACTGGCCTGTCTCCTGGTAGCGCCTCCATGCTCTGAACACTACGCTGACAGACACGGCAAACCTTCTTGCCACAGCTCACATTGATGTGCCATCCTGGATGAGCTGGACTACCTGAGCCACTTGTGTGGGTTGTAGACTCCGTCTCATGCTACCACTAGAGTGAAAGCACCGCCAGCATTCAAAAGTGACCAAAACATCAGCTGGAAAGCATAGGAACTGAGAAGTGGTCTGTGGTCACCACCTGCAGAACAACTCCTTTATTGGGGGTGTCTTGCTAATTGCCTATAATTTCCACCTGTTGTCTATTCCATTTGCACAACAGCATGTGAAATTGATTGTCAATCAGTGTTGCTTCCTAAGCGGGCAGTTTGATTTCACAGAAGTGTGATTGACTTGGAGTTACATTGTGTTGTTGAAGTGTTCCCTTTATTTTTCTGAGCAGTGTATAAACACATACAAGATTCGAATCCTTTATGTGGGGTTCTGGAGTTCTTGAGTTCCTCTACAGTGATTTCTTCTGATAGTGTGACCACAGCAAAAGGTAAAATGTGGAAAAAAACTGCTAAAGGAAAAGTGGCAGGAGTTTGAGGAATGGTATGGGAGGCTCAAAAGACACGAGAACTTCCTTCGAAGAGAGTTTGTTATAATGCCAGTCTACCAGGCAGATTGGAGGGAAGATATTAGAGGCAAAACTGAGACCCGAGTCGCATTGCATGGGAAAAAGAGCATATTTAAATGGAATAACTTATTCCAAAAAAAAGCAGCGTGAGTGGTGGGACTTGCTACCCCCAAAAGTACCACCACATGAATATCGGATCTCGTATTTTGATATCCCAAAGAAGTGGCCTGGAAGAAGTCTGCTTCTCGAAAATCCAGATGAGCCCGAAAACTACCTCATCCAGAGCCACATTACAGAGCCTGTAATGATCGATTTACACACAGTCGAATGGCAATCATTTGAAAAGAGCAAGGCTGGGCCATCTGAGATTGGTGAAGACCAGAGATCTGCTGCAGCTTCTGACGATGAGGAAGAATATTTCTCATCAGAAGAGTGAAGCGCAGCGCATAAGAAAGTGCATATTTATTTATTTTCCCTCAGAGATCTCATCAGAAATGCATCAGGTGTGTTCAGATAAATTAGGGCATTTTTTTCCAGTGAGGTGACTGGTAAAAAATGTCCTAGATAACCTGGACTTAACCCAAAATAAGGTCTTTATGCCCACTCTAAACAAGTGGAAGAAAAGAGGAGCTCTACCTTCCTCCTTTTCTTAATAAATATGCACTTTCTATATATAAATTTCCATAAAAAAACAAAACAAAAATAATAATAATTGTAAAAAATCGTTTGTGTAGTTGTGTGTGGAAAAAATATGCATTTCGTTCTTTATAAATTATTTAATTTAAAAAAAAAAAAAAATAGAAAATTATTGTTTTATGATTGATAATTCTGAAATGATTATGAATTATTATTATGAAAAATTATAATTATTTATTTGAAATTATAACAATGTCTTGTTTCTGTATTTGGTCAATATACAATTCAGCTGTTTATTTTCTTACACAAACACTAAAATAGCTATTTATCGCCATCTTGTGTAAACATGGAGCACTTTAATATTAATTTTAACATATATAGTGAATTAAACATTCAAGTGTTCATTTCTTGTTCATTCATTTTGGAACTGTTTTTTCTCTTCGCAGAACCTTCATTACAAGTGAATATATGCTGTATGGTGTGTGTGTAGTGTGTGTAGGCTACATAATGATAACACAATCTTAAAAGATATTTTATTTTCAGAAATAAAGCTCCTGCCACCTGCTGTTTTAGATGAGTTTACAGAAATATATACAGATGCATCCTGGCTCTGCAAGGAAACAAAGAGTGTTTGTGTAAAAAATCAAACAAAAAAATATGCTTTCGGATATGCCTGTTCTTTACTAAGTGGTTAAATCTGTGGGATATTATGTGGTTGTCTATGGGTTATTCATATATACATATCAAATATGATCTATATAATTAGAAAAGATTTCTATGTAATTAAATATACCAATATAATGTATACAATATAGTTTTTCATAATGATGATAAATAAATGATAATGTAAATGTACTATAGTCTGATCTAGTTGTGTAGAGGCAAATGCAAAATAACCATATTCATTTCTAGGATGAAAATGAGATCAATTAAATCTGTGAAAATGCACATCATGTAATATAAGTGCACTGCATACTTCTCAAGATATGCTATTAACCAGCTATTAGTATTCATTTAAGACACAACAGAGCATGTACAATACTTACTTGTTTACATAAATAAAGTCATTTTTTTTCTCAATAATTTAGTGTTTATTTACCACTTAAGTGCTATAAGCTATGGGGAAAAAAAAACTTAATTTGTCACCCTGACAGCTTTGTGTGCACGCATTTTCGTCAATTATAGTGTTTACTCTTTTTAACACAGCCGATCAGAAATTGGATTTTTGTTGTTACTAGACAAACATGGATGCATGTACATACAGAGTGGAAGTTAAAAGTGCAAAATACGACAAATGTAGTGGGTATTAATAGAGATATTCAATATATTGTCTACGATAATATCATAATTCTTGTTTAAAAGATATGCAATTTGACATTATCCAGTATATCACAAAAAACAAACAAAAACACACGCAAAGAGTGCATGCATACACTTTGAGGTGATAGTTAGACTACTGCAGGACACTACATTTCAGACACAAGTTCCTGTTTTTGCTCATTTCAAACAAAGCCACAGCAAACTGTTTTGCGTCTTTGAGCAACACACAACCGTGTTTCGTTACTGAATGAAGCAGCCTTTGAATGAATCGGTTGAATGAATGACTCAGTGATTCACTCATGCAGTGACTT
This sequence comes from Cirrhinus mrigala, assembly GCA_036247105.1. NCBI lineage: Eukaryota > Metazoa > Chordata > Actinopteri > Cypriniformes > Cyprinidae > Cirrhinus > Cirrhinus mrigala. Next base: position 36,632 of record JAMKFB010000240.1, read on the forward strand.
TCCGCCACCTACTGGCAATTTTTGGTTTATATTTAAAGTATATTTTCCCCATTTTTCCCCCAAATCATTTCAAATATTAGTATCTGAATTTATTGATTAAATGTAAGAATTTGACACAAAAGATGATGCATACATTTAATTAGGTTAGAAAATAAATTGGTCTTATAAAGGTAAAAATGCCTAGAAAAGGTAAAAATCAATTTAAACTTGAAAGCTAATTTCTGTTACTCCTGCAAACTAACCATCCCTCAAAAACAATCGTTTTGCTAGATAAGACCCTTATTCCTCAGCTGGGATCATGTAGAGAGGCATTTGAAGCTGCACTGAAACTGGACCTTCAACCCGTTGGCCACCACTGAAGTCTACTATATGGAGAAAAATCCTGGAATGTTTTCCTCAAAACTTAAAAACTTATGCAGTATGCACAACTTGTACTTTGTTATTTACAGATGAGATACAACCAAGGCTCCGATGGCTGGTGGATGCAATTTTCCAACCCATTAATGGAGATGTACCTCCTCTTTTTATCAAACTACATTGCAAGCCTTCTCCATCTTGAACCTCCTCCTCCAATCAGAGAGGTCATCCATCTTTCTTCTCCATGATAAGGGTAAAATGGGAAAGTCAGCCCATGCTTCTGCCAATAATGTGTAAAGTTTGTTTATCTATAAAACCTGTGCACTACATCTGAGGTTTCCTGAAGCCATACTATAGCTTTGTGTGACAACAGACTTAAATAAGACAAATGTACAAATTTATGCAAGTTGTATAGTTTTTGTAGCAATAGACTTTGTCTGTGTGAACAATGCATGTTAATGCTGATCCAGGAAGTACTGGTGTGATGTGATGATAAAGGGAAGTTATAATAGATCTGATGCAAGTCAGTAGATCATGCTTCAGATTCTGTTTCTGCAGCACAGCTTTAGTCCGTAACAGTTCAGTGTAACAGCTGGAAACTTGCGATCTAAACAGGAGTTTCCCACACTTTCTGCCCTTAGGAAGGTCAGATTCAGTTTCTTTTAGATTCCTTCTGTCAGATTTTGATAGCCTTTTTGCTGTTTTACTTCTATTACATGAATCTAAAATGAATATACTCAGTGAACATAAACAGATGCTGTCATATCCAGTATGTTAAATTACTTTTAAAAATTATATATTATATGGGCAGTTTTAAATGTCTGTGGTAGGTTTGTCTTTATTTAATTAATGATGAGCATTATTACAAATACTGTACATTATAAAAAGAAAACAAACAAAATTATCTGTTATTAATCATTAATTTCTAATTTTTATCAAGTTAAATTCAAATTCACTGCAGTATTTATTTATCTTGATTGCATGTTGTCAGTGCTATTGCAAACTCTAAGAGTTTCCCCTGAAAGTGATCACAGAAAGTGATGAAAATATATATAAACATAAGTGATGATCAAACATATATTGTAACAGACTTTGTGCATTAATGAGGTGTACCCAGTGTTGCATATTATTTTACTTTCTTTCCTTCCTTTTTTTTCTGGGTTAATTTGCTTTTCACCTATAGGTTGATGTTCCAGATGAACATCTGGACAGCAGAGAAAATAATTATTCTCAGTTTTCTGTTGAAAGGTTTGAGTATATTACCATTTATAAACTAAATTAAAAAAATCCAGACCCCCTTTCTTTTTGGATGTTTATAATAATCTTTACAATAATTTCTCACATTTCTATTATGTTTATGTTGTAGGTGTTTGCTGTAGAGATTTCAGCATCAGTCTGTCACAGTGGATCCTGTGTGATCATAAAGTGCAGGTTTGAGATTGAGGACAAGTATGATGGGAACTTCACTGAGAGTGATGCTACAGGAGTGTGGCTCAAAGATGGAACACATGCGGTTAAAGTGTTTAATTCCAGTGATCCCAAACATAATCACTTCAGTGGAAAAATAACTGGAAAATGAAAAGTACTGCACCACTGTCTTTTACAATATTAATTCTAATCATAATGGTAAATATTACTTCAGGATTGAGAGTAAAGGTAAACTGAAATGGACCTATGGTACAGTCAACTTCAATAAATGTGATCGGTGAGTGACTTAAAGACTGGAAATATTATGACAAGTTGTGATCTAATACAGTAAAACAATATCAGTATCACCATCATTATCTGAAATGATGAAGTGACAGAACAACATAATATAATTGTGTTTTTCAGACTCTCCCCCCAAAGGTATAGTGCAGAAAGAGGTGCAGGATCAGGAGGAGGTGTTGGAGGGGAGCTCTGTGAGTCTGCGCTGCTCTGCTGAGACTCTCTGCTCCTCTCCTCCACCAACTTTCACATGGAGCTCCACTCCCAGAATCCCCTTCAGTGAGAGCAGCAGACTACAGGAGCTCATCTCTGATCTGAACTTCACTGCTACTCACCGTCAGCACAAAGTCACTTTCACCTGCACTATAACCTACCAGCTACAGGACGAGAACAAAACAGCACAGAACAACATCACATTACATGTTCAGTGTAAGTTTGTGATGCTTTTTAGTTTCGACTTATTCATATTATTGTGATTTTAATTGTGAGGCCCTGAATTTGTTTTCCCTTCAGATTCGCCTAAAAACACATCAGTGTCTGTGATTCCCTCCAGCTCTGTGTTGGAGGGCAGTTCAGTGACTCTGATCTGCAGCAGTGATGCAAATCCAGCAGTGTTGAACTACACCTGGTCCAGAGAGAGTAAAGGACAGTTGGAGCAGCTGCAGACTGGAGACACTCTTACCTTCAATAGGACCAACCTGAAACACAGAGGCTGGTACCACTGTACAGCTCAGAACCAACATGGCAGCCAAAACTCATCATTGATGCTGGACATTCAGCGTGAGTATTATATAACAGCCAATTTTACCTTGTCATTTTATGGGGGGTGATGCACATGTTTGTTGTTTTTACATTTTGCATGACTCTTCTGATTCTGATCTTTTTCTCTCTGGTTAAAAATATTTCATTAAAATAAAAACGTTGCCCAAAGTGCTAATGAACTGTACTGGTGCTTCATCATTTGACCAGCAGAGGGCAGCATTATGAGTACATTATGCACAGAGATACTGTAGACTGTTGCTCCTGTAGTTGAATTTTAAGTGATTTTAGTTTTTTTCCCCCATGCAATTATAATATTGTTTATTTATAATATTGTTTAATATTATCACCTAACTTTTTTCCCTCTCCCTCAAACATCTGTAAAACCTGTGCACTACATCTGAGGTTTCCTGAAGCCATACTAAAGCTTTGTGTGACAACAGACTTAAATTAGACGAATGTACACATTTATGCAAGCTGTATAGTTTTTGTAGCAATAGCCTTTATTAATAGAAATTAAATTAAAGTCTTTGTGTGAACAATGCATGTTAATGCTGATCCAGGAAGTACTGGTGTGATGTGATGAAAAAGGGAAGTTATAATAGATCTAATGCTAGTCAGCAGATCATGCTTCAGTTTCTTCAGCACAGCTTTAGTCCGTCTCTAATCAGCAGCAGGAGTTACAACCAGAAACTTGGGATCTAAACAGGAGTTTCTCACACTTTCTGCTCTCAGGAAGGTCAGATTCAATTTCAGTTTTACAAATTCCCTCTGTCAGATTTTGATTTCCTTTTTGCTGTTTTACATCTATTACATTAATCTAAAAATTATTATATTCATTAAAAATAAACAGATGCTGTCATATCCAATATGTTAAATTACTTTTAAAAAGGATATATTATACAGACAGATGTGTCTTTATTTAATTAATAAGCATTATTACAAATACTGTACATTATAAAAAACGCACTAAATTATTTATTAATAATAATGAATTTCTAATTATGCTTATTTTTATGTGTAGCAAAATTAAATCATTGTTTAAATATCTAATTCCAAATTCATTGCTGTATTTATTCATCTTGATTGCATGTTGTCAGCACTATTGCAAACTTAAAGAAATGTCTCTTAATCACAGAAAGTATTATAACAGATAATATATAATAGAATTTGTGCATAAATAAGATGTATGGAGGGTGGCTCAGTTTACCCAGTACTGCATTTTTCTTTCTTCTATTTTTGGGGCAATTTACTTTTCACCTATAGGTTGATGTTCTTTATTGAATGAAAATATGGACATCTGGACAGCAGAGAAAATAATTCTTCTCGGTTTTCTGTTGAAAGGTTTGAGTATATTTCTATTCATACACTAAATTAATGACAACAACAACAAAAACATTCCAGACCTCTTTTCTTGATATTTATAATAATTATTTCTCACATTTCTATTATGTTTGTGTTGTAGGTGTTTGCTGTAGAGATTTCAGCATCAGTTTGCCACAGAAGATTGAAGCTCTCAGTGGATCATGTGTGATCATAAACTGCAGGTTTGAGTTTAAGGACACGCTTGATGGAGACCTCACTGAAAGTGCAGCTACAGGAGTGTGGCTCAAAGATGGAACACATTCGAGTAACAATCAAGTGTTTATTTCCAAAGGTCCCAAACCTAAGTTCAGTGGGAAAATAACTGGAAAACTACATGAGAAGAACTGCACCACTATCTTTTACAATGTTAGTTCAAATCACAGTGGTTATTATCACTTCAGGATTGAGAGTGGTAATCTGAGATACACCTACACACAAGCCTTCTCCACTATAAATGTCATTGGTGAGTGATTTGAAACTTTATAACAGATGTGTTAAATGAGTGTTTAAGAAGTTGATGTCATTATCATTTTACTTTCTTTGTTTTAGGCTCTTCCCACAAACCCACAGTGCAGCTGTATGTGGAGCAGAAGGAGGTGCAGGACCAGGAGGAGGTGTTGGAGGGGAGCTCTGTGAGTCTGCGCTGCTCTGCTGAGACTCTCTGCTCCTCTCCTCCACCAACTCTCACATGGAGCTCCACTCCCAGAATCCCCCTCAGTGAGAGCAGCAGACTACAGGAGCTCATCTCTGATCTGATCTTCACTGCTACTCACCATCATCACAGAGTCACTTTCACCTGCACTATAACCTACCAGCTACAGGACGAGAACAAAACAGCACAGAACAACATCACATTACATGTTCAGTGTAAGCGATGCTTTGTGATGCTTTTTAGAACTGTCTCTTTAAGACTAGAGCAGAAGTATATATCAAGGGGTGAGAACCAGAAGGACATAAGTGACATTTTGGGTAAAATGGAGATATATGTATATCAAATGAAAGCTCTTAATGAGCTCCTTCTACTTTCAAAAAGGACACAAGTAAAGTCTTAATAATTTTAAAGTTAATTTGAAACCAAAACACTGAAAATACTGACCCAGTTGGTGCCAAAAGGGCGTAACTGAACTTATGCCAAAAAATTAGTTGTTACAATTTACACTTTATACTTTAAGCATACCAGTTTACTAATATGTAAATAATATGTAAATGTATTTGTGGTATACTTAGTGTGAAAATAAATATTTCAAATACATTTTTGTATATTTATTTTTCACTAAGGAAGGCATCTGTAAAGGCTTTTTAGTCACCCATTTGACCAAATTGTTTTAGTAAAATTATTTACATTCACCTCCGGTTTCACAGACAAGACTTAAACCTAATTCCAGACTAAAATGTAAGTCTGAGCTGTTTCAACTGAAAGAAACTTGCAGTGACTGATCTTAAAATATATCAGTGCCTTTGTTTTGTCTCGAGATGCATATCAGTAATGTTTTTTTCCTTAGCATGTTAGCATATAAAAATTACTTAAATGTCCTAATTGAACTATGGCCTGATCCTGGCTTACTCTAAACCCTGCCTGTGAAACGGGGTCTCAGTTAACTAATTTGATATAAGGCCTTTTTATGTGATATTTTCTGTTATCACAATAGATTGTTATTTCTTTAAACTCATTAAAGGAGTAGTTCACTTCCAGAACAAAAATGTACATATAATATACTCACCCCGTTGTCATCCAAGATGTTCATGCCTTTCTTTCTTCAGTCGTAGAGAAATTATGTTTTTTGAGGAAAACATTTCAGGAATTATCCCCATATAGTGGACTTCAATGGTGCCTGCGAGTGTGAACGTCCAAAATGCAGTTTAAATGGAGCTTCAAAGGACTCTAAACAATCCCAGCCGAGGAAGAAGGGTCTTATCTAGTGAAACAACCGGTCAGTTTCTAAAAAAATAAAAAATGTAAGTACTTTTTAACCTCAAATGCTCATCTTGTCTAGATCTGCCATGCGCATGTGTACTCTGTGTAATCCGGGTCAATACATTTAGGGTAGGTTGGAAAACTCCCATCTCATTTTCTCCTCCAACTTCAAAATCATCCTACATCGCTGTTTTACCTTTTTTTCATAAAGAGCATTTTACCTTCTTTGCATGTTCACTTTGTAAACACTGGTTCTGTACTTCTGCAGTGATGCAGGATGTTTTTGAAGTCGGAGGAAAAATGAGATGGGAGTTGCGCATGGCAGATCTAGACAAGACGAGCATTTGAGGTTAAAAAGTACATTTACTTTTTTATTTATTTATTTTTTTAGAAATTGGCTGATCATTTAAACTGCATTTTGGACGTTCCAACTCGGGGGCACCACTGGGGATGATTCCTGAAATGTTTTCCTCAAAAACATAATTTCTTTATGCCTGAAGAAAGAATGAAGGCACATGTGACTTTTTGGCACCAAAAAAAAAAAAAACGAATTCTGTCACTTACGCCCTTCTGGTTCTCACCCCTCGATATACTCTCAAGTGGCCCTATAACATGTTTGAACACTTTTGGCCTCTTGAGTCACTTAATGTCTGAATATTATTGCATTAAATAACAAAATACCAAACCACATGGCACTGTATATGTAATGGCACTTATTCAAACAGTTCTTTCAAAGGTAATCTGAGGCAAGCCATTTCATTTGGCAGCCATCTTTGAAATGCCTCTCGGGCTGCTGTTTCAATCATGCAAGTGCAGCTCCTTTCTCTCTGAATGAGGAAACATCAGGTTAACCTTATTTAACTTAGATGCATGGACAAATTTAATGCTTTAAGTTCACAAGCTCTTTGATTTTTGAGTCTCGTATATTGTAGCTTTAGACCTTCAGACCAGTATATCTGGATTCTAGTCTGTAAGACTGGAGTATTTTGCAAATGCACTCTTCTGACTGTTAATGCATCAGGACTGTAGCTTATTTAGCTACACTGATTCACACATTCATTTGTGACAGTGTTTTTTGGAGCATTTTTTGCAGCATGCTAAACTAACTAGTGTGAAGAGGACAGAGCCAGTGAAAAAACAGAGATCACAAGTGCTAAAATTAACGATGACAGTTAAAGGGGTTGAACTTCCTTTGATTTTTATTTTGTACTGTTCTCTGACGACCACTTACAATATTACAGGCACATGTTATTTTCTGTACTGCTTTTATCCCCCCTCAGCACAACGCTCTGTTTTGACTAGGCGTGGTGGATTGTAGACTCAGAAGTAGAAGTAAATGCCCACTCCTATGATTGGCTAACAGCGTTCATTCATTGCTCATACGTAGATGGACGCTGCTGTGCTGATCCAATGTAGGCGGCACAGCATCGCCTTTTAGTTCCTGTTGTTTTCAGAGCCATCTTTATTGTTTGGTTGCTGCGTAAACTTGCACCTTCGCCTCTCTGGTAAAACACTATGTGTGAATCGGTGAGCGGGGCTAAACAGGCAGCGATGTCAATCTTTTTCTATGGAGGCAGTGCTTATCTACCTATTACATCTTAGAGTAGAACATTCAAAAAGCTGTCGTTTTGGCAGACTTCCTTCAATATAGGTGAATTGTCAAAAGATCAAGGGAGCTTTGGTTTCTCAGTTCATGACCCTTTCAAAGTCAGTGGGCTCCAAAACAACACTCAAAAGAATATGTACACAGTTTGGATCGTCATGAGAGTCAGTTGTCAGTTTATAGAGTGGCCCCAAAACATATTTGGACTCTTCAGCCACACGACATGTCTGAAATATAACACAATAATAAAAAAATATTAAACCACATTACATCTTTCAAATAAATGCCACTTGTTTTGATATTTTGTTACCTAATGCAAATGTATTGTGACATTTATGTCCAAATAATTGGGCCACTGTATACAGTATGTAACCTTCCCCAGTACTCCAGTTAGCTTTTCTCTGTGAATCTTTCATCTTTTCTTTTCAGATGCCCCTAAAAACACTTCAGCTTCAGCAATTTCCTGGGCAGCGGTGATGCAAGTCCAGCAGTGCTGAACTGTAACATTTATCATTGACAGGAGCAGAATTACAGTTATTCTGTTTTTCTCATTTTAATACTTTCAGATGCCCCTAAAATCTCTCCATCCTCCAGCTGTACCAGAACTGATGTAACTGTGTGTTTCTGTGAGGTTGATGGGAATCCCTCTCCTGAACTGGAGTGGCATCTGTCTGGACGTCCTGTCACTAACTCCTCAAACACGTTCATCAGTGAAGAGCGATTGAGCAGCACAGGCTTGAGGAGCTCCATCACTCTACATCAGTCACTCACAAACACATCCACTCTGCATTGTGTCAGCAAAAACACTCATGGAACTGCAAGAAAACTTCAGCTGCCTCTCTCTCATCTGCAGTTTGCAGGTAAATCATTGCAGGCACATCACAACATTGTGTCAACAAGTCAGGAACTATATATTCTGGTCAAATGATGTCAGTCAATTAGCTTGTTAAAATAATGTTTTATATCTGTCAGCACCAATAACCTTGTGGTCAGTGCATTAATATATAAAGCGCAATATAGCGCAAGTTTGAATCCCACCTCGAGGTCCTTTGCCAATCCTGTTCCCCTTTCTCCTCCCAGTACTTTCCTGTCAGCTCTCCACTGTCCTCTCACAATAAAGGTGTAAAAAGCCCATAAATATAACTTAAAAATAATAATGTTTTACATCAAATACTTAATATTTTTATTATATAGAAGCTGTTTTATACAATGCATAATAAGACACTTAAGACTGCTGTATTATGAAAATAGACACTAAAAAAGCAGTTTTCACAGTATGGCCTTTCATGGCTCATATGAGAGTCTTTTTTTTTTATCAAGTCTTTCTGAATTGTAAAGCTGTCAAACTGTCCAACAAATGTAATTTTCTTCCAAAGATCACTGTACTTATCAAACAACAAGAAAAAACCTTCTACTTCTATGTTAATACAAAGTCAAGATACTCCATGTAAATACTACTTTGACAGTATTGGGACTCTTACTTTTGTCTCTTTCTGCTGTGTCCTTTATTTTTTTCTTTTTTATGTGCATATTGTGTGTTTTTAGATTGTTAGAAAGCTGCAGTTTCACTCTTTTAATCATATTAACACTGATTCTGGTTCTGTACGCACTGACTGTTGGACTAGGACTCTACAGTTTGAACTCTTTTTTTAAATAACTCATTTATGATTTTTCCAGGCTGTCTACCAAGCTGAAGGTGAGTCGTCTTAGATAAATAGTAGATATAGTAAGTCACCATGATGATGATGATGATGATGATGATGGTGTTGAAGAGTGTTTTTGTTTTCAGGCTCAGAATGAAGCAGCTGGCACATATGCTTCTCTTCAGCTCTCTGCTCCACCCTCTGAATATGAGACTCTGAACATTAAGAGTGGTGTCACACAATAAATAACAAATAGACATTTTATCTCCTCCTTTGTCGTCCTTATTCAGCTGTGATTTCTACATTTTTATATACTACATGTATTTCCTCATGAAAGACTTGACATGAGATTTGACCTGTTAAGAGTTTTCATTTATGTTTTCAAACTTGATGCATTACAAAAGATTGTATGTGGACATGGACCCTTGTTATTTGCTTGTTATCATTTCAGTGTCATTTTATGACAATATATTATCAGGTAGGCCTATTACTTGTTATACAATGTCTTTTGGACTTTTTGGAGCTTGAAAGTGTTGATTGTGTAAAAAAGAAGTAAGAGAATTGGAATGACCTGTCATGTGGTGCCCCCTATCTACAGTGCCCTTCAAGGGTGCACAGTGCCATTAGAATTCATCCATAGTCTCACAGCACTGGAACTTTTCTGTATTCGTATCACCCGCTTGTCTGTGTTTACACTTTCCAGGCTGTCGGTCTGTGCATAAATGGTGGGGATTGTCAGTGACTCTTTCTGCAGGCTTATATTGATACCCCAGTCAGGACTGACAAATGACTGAATGAGTCATGAAATCATTCAGTCAACCAATTCATTCAAAAACATAGATCCATTTAAGAGTGCCAAAACTTGTGGTGGGGCAGAAACAGACGTACTGTAATAGGAGTACTGAATAGAATAGAAGTACTGTAACTAGCCATATTGTGCTTGAATTATAAGGTATAAATACTTACTAAACACCATGGTTACCTTTAGAACAACAACATTAATTTCTTCCACAGCACAACAGTAGGCGCGTTTCCATTACCCTTCAAGATGCGCAAATTTAAATTGCGAATTGAAAATACGCCTAATGGAAACGCGACAATTTCACAAAAACTCCCATATATCCCAAAAAAGTTTTTAGGCTCGCATTAGGTGGTTTTTCAGGCAATTCGAAAAAGGAATATTTGGCAAAACTGCAATGGAAACGGCTTTTCCGCATTTACATGTCACATGGCACATGTAAAAAGTCATAGGATCATTCTTTAACGTACTATAAACTCCAAGAAACACTTCATACGTAGCCGTTCTCAGGTATAAGGGGCTTTCCCTGATATTAATGCTTAGACTGTGTACGCTGCACGCATCTGTGGCGTGTAACTTAACGACTCCGACGCGGTCACCGGAGCTGACGTTATGTTTATACCAGCAGCGCCGCACACGTTTCTGAAGCGGCTCTCCGCGCTGCTTCTGTAAAGATACACGAATACGCCTCTTTCGATTAAATAAAGCCAAAATCCGCCCAGATCCCACCAAAATCCGTTGCCATGACTTATCGCGAGAGGAACAAATTACGTTTTAGTCACATAACATCGGTTAATGGAAACGCTGTCATTTCGCAATACTTTTTTTTTATATCGACATTTATAAAATATCGCCAAAGTTCTGCGCAAATCTGTAATGGAAACGCGCCTAGTGATCCCATTAGAGAGCAGGATCTAAGGCAGTGTGAAGCTCAAGAGGAATACATCAATAGCTCTTTGTAAAAGCTGATATATATACGCAGATACACACAGGTTCAAAAACTAATCTCTAGAACATGTTGTAGGGTACATATATAAATTTGAGCAAGTTCTTAAGACTCAGAACTCAAATGCAAATGCAATGATCTCCAAGTTTCTCTTTAGCGGTCAGTTTATAATTGGAAGGGTTTAAGTCGTAGTGCTAAGTCGTAGTCTTTTTTATGGGCTACCTAGGTAAATATAATGTATGTGCATGAATATTTTAGGTTTGAGCCTTTTTTTTATGGGGATATTTCTTTTATGGGAGCTATTTGCTATACAAAATTTGAGTTTTTACAGCAGAATGCTTTTGCTTTCCTATTTATTTCCTACCCCTCTAGAGATTTCCAAAAAGCTTTTGTAAATGGCTTCCTTTTGGCCCAGTATGGTGGCTTTTTGATTCTTGATTCTGGTGGCTTTTGATTTTTGATTTTTTCTTTTTTTTTTTTTTGGTGATGTACATGTTCGTTATTTTTACATCTTGCATGATTCAGATCTTTTTCTCTCTGATTAAATATATTTCATTCAAATAAAAATGAAAACGTTACCCAAAGGGGTAATAAACCGTACTGCTTCATCATTTGGGGGCAATAAACATAAGATTTCTCTACAGCAATTTTTGAAGGGGACACAAATAAAACAGCCAAAATTGTACTTGCAAGAATAGATATGTGTACACAGCATGTGTACATAGCACGGAGACCATGTTTATGAGTTCGCTTCATAGGTTCAGGTAGGGTGACCACCTGGCAATAGATCTGTTGCGGGACATAGATGTAATTTGGCGGGACAACGTGGGACACGTGTGAGATAGATACATTTTTTTACTGTTATGCTGTGTAAACACTGATTAAATCCGTTGTCATATGAGCGGATTAATGTTTCTGAGCGCACACATGCAAGCGAGAGAAAGCGCGTTTTTTTTTACTGAGTGTTAAGAGAATCCCCCTGCGAGAGAAGAGATTTGTGCTTACGCATTTTGATTCGCTCCCGCATTCCCACATTTGTCACAACGCCATAGAAACCGCACCAACCGAACTATTTAAATAAGAAGAAAGTCGTGTCTGAAAGCTACCTCCATTTTTTAAATTGGTTAAAATCAATGGAGAATATCGTGGTTTTCCGTGTGCGCTTGACCATTTCCATCAGTGCTGCCAAATCACTTGATGAGGTCCACGCGTCTTTTGCGCGGAAACTACGCCGCCAAAAAGTAAACAAAAAGCTTTCTTAAAAGGGCAAAAGAACGCATGGACGTTTTCTTAATATAATGATTAAAAACCAACAGACTGATGAAAATGCGGGACATTTTCTCAATATGCGACGTGCGGGACAAGGGGTGAAAAGCGGGACAAGGGGTGAAAAGCGGGACAGGTGGTCACCCTAGGTTCACCACTCGGTCATATTGTAATCACTGAATTATTTTGCGTCCTCCACATAGTATTTTAGGTTTCGTCTGGGACTGAGGACGTCTCTTATGTGCAGGTAGATATTCAACCGCAGCAAGCCCACTGATCTGCCACTTATCATACTGAGCAAAACCCAACACATCGGTAGGTCTACAGTATTAGCCTAATCAGTTTACAGACAGGCTTATCGCCCTGTTAATTGTGACGTAGTGGGTGACAAGCTACGATTTTAAACAAACTAAGCTTGGTAACCTTGCTGTATAATCGCTCATAGAAAAATACATCGGATATCATAATTTTTTGTCACGACTGATTTATTTATGATCGAGCATCATCTGTATTAAAAGAAAGAATCACTTCACCCGATGTTTAAAGTGAATAAAATAGCATAACTACTGAAGAGCTTTCCCCTTTCTCACTGGTTTATGTAACGTTACAGGTAGGGGAAAAGCAGTGGAACAATCCACTGTTACGCTTTTTGCTTTTATATTGTTTTACTACTTACACAGTCATTTTACATATATTATTTACAACACACAGAGTCGCTCGTAATGATATCTTTAGGGGGGACAACCCTCAGATAGGGGGGTCCTGTCCCACCGGTCCCTCCCGTAATTTGCGCAGTGGCGTACGGGACACCCCCGCAGCCCCCGCGGTGCGTGGGTGCCCCGACCTTTTGGGGCGCCCCGTTGCAGGACATTTTAAAAGGCAGTGCTTCGAGACACTGCAAAGAATGCCAGACGTGAACGCAAAGGTAGTGCAGTGGAGCGGGATTAATGTTATAAATTAACAACCGGGGAAAATAAATTTTTCTCACATTTCACTTGTCATAAACACTACTTCTAAGACAACCGCGCCGTAATGAAAGAGGATATTTTTACGCTTAAAGTGGCTTACGGAGCCCCACACATGACAGGAACAAAATTAAATTGTGCGCACAGTATTATTGGCTCCTTCGTTTTAAAAATTTGTTGATTTGATCCAACTAAATCCTGGTTATGATTTAGTAATGTTGTGTGCACGACTTAGTAAAATGAGGAAACGAATATTCGTGCGCACAATTTAGTAAAATGAGAAAACGAATTCGTGCAGACGAATTCTGTATGCTTTAAGCGGGGCTTAAACCAAAAAATAAAAAATCGGTTCACTCCGAGCAGAATCGGTATTTTCTGTTAATGCGTTTCTCTGTATTATTAGGCTACCGTTTAGTGTTTTCTTTAGGCTACTCAAAAAGAAAGAAAGAAAGAAAGAAAGAAAGAAAGAAAGAAAAAAAAACACGAAGAGAGTCTTGATCTGGTAACCTATCTTGCCCTTAGTCATAGCCAATACAGCATCACCTTTTTTTAGATTTTGGCCAAATTTTTAAACGAAACAAAAAACTTTCAATGCTTTAAAAGACATTAAAGTATTTTTTCAAGATATTTCAAATGTTTGGTGTATAGTTAAAACAAGCTACTTGTAAAAAAAAAAAAAAAAAAAAAAAAATCGTTTTGAAAAACATCTGTGGCATTTAGCAAAAACATTCCAGGCCTCTTTTCCTGATATTTATAATATTTTTTTTATTATTATTTCTCATGTTTCTAATATGTTTGTGTTGTAGGTGTTTGCTGTAGAGATTTCAGCATCAGTTTGCCAGACAATATGAGAGGGAGTAAAATCTTTGCTTGGCAGGAGCAGCTGCCACAAAGACCTGCCACCGCTACGTGCGCCTGCCACTCAACCTGTCACCGCTGAATGCGCCTGCCACTCGACCTGCCACCGCTAGATAAGCGTCAATCAGTGTATACAGTGAGGCAGACGCGACGCTAAGTTGTGGCAGACGCGATGCTTCGGTGCTGCGCGCGCCATTACGGATTTAAATGGAGGAATAAAGCATAACCTAAGGCAGCAAATAAGTAAATTAGAGTAGAACTGCACTTTCTGTTTGTTTATATGCATCAGTCCAGTGTAAACAGTGAGAGCTGTTGAGGCAGACGCGACGCTTCGGTGCTGCGCGCGCCATTATTGATTCAAAGGGAGGAATAAAGCAAAAGTTAAGGCAGCAAGGAATAAAACAAGGTACGTTATGACAGGTTTTGTGGCAGCTGCCTCTCATTGTTTACACTTCGGTTGATGCACGTAAGTAAACAGACCGTGCAATTCTATTCTTATTTACCTATTTGTTACGTTACTTTAGGTTTTCCTCCCTTTAAATCCATAAGGCGCACGCAGCACCGAAGCATCGCGTCTGCCTCAACATCTCTGACTGTATACACTCCGATTGATCCATATAAACAAACAAACAGTGCAAGTTTACATTTCTTTACATATTTGCTATCTTAACTTATGTTTAATTCCTCCCTTTAAATCCACAGTGGCGCGCGCAGCACCCAAGCGTCGCGCCTGCCTCAACATGTCCACTGTATACACTCCGATTGATGCATATTTGGCGGTGGCGGGTGGAGTGGCAGCTGCCTTTGGCGGTGACGGGTCAAGTGGCAGGTTTTTGTGGCAGCTGTCCCTGCCACGCAAAGATTTTACCCTTGCTGGAGAATATTAAAGCTCTCAGTGGATCATGTGTGATCATAAACTGCAGGTTTGAATTTGAGGACAAGTATGATGGAGACCTCACTGAAAGTGCAGCTACAGGAGTGTGGCTCAAAGATGGAACGCATGTGGAGAAAAATCAAGTGTTTAATTCCAGAGATCCCAAACCTAAGCTCAGTGGGAAAATAATTGGAAAACTTTATGAGAAAAACTGCATCACTGTGTTATATGATGTTAGCTCAAAACACAATGGCAAATATTGCTTCAGGATCATGAGTGGTAGTGTGGTATACACCTACAAAACAAACATTTTCACTATAAATGTCATTGGTGAGTGATTTGAAACTGTTATTTATAAACAAACGTGTTAAATGAGTGTTTAAATGGTTGACGTCATTATCATTTTACTTTCTCTGTTTTAAGCTCTCCCCACAAACACACAGTGCAGCTGTATGTGGAGCAGAAGGAGGTGCAGGATCAGGAGGAGGTGTTGGAGGGGAGCTCTGTGAGTCTGCACTGCTCTGCTGAGACTCTCTGCTCCTCTCCTCCACCAACTCTCACATGGAGCTCCACTCCCAGAATCCCCTTCAGTGAGAGCAGCAGACTACAGGAGCTCATCTCTGATCTGAACTTCACTGCTACTCACCGTCACCACAGAGTCTGTTTCTGTTGAGTTCCAAACATTGTAGCTTCAGGCCTTCAGGCAAGTATGCCTGGATTCTAGTCAGTAAGACTAGAGTGTTATTACTGTTGATGCAGCACTGTAGCTTGTTTAGCCACATACGATTCACACATACGTTTGTGGCACTGTTTTTGCTGCATTTTTTACATCATGCTGATCTAACTAGTGTGAAGAGGACACAGCCAGTGGAAAAACAGAGCTCACAAGTGTTAAAGTTAACAATGTCAGTTAAAGGAGAAGTCCACTTCCAAAACAAATTTATATTATATTTACATATAATGTCACCCCCTTGTCATCCAAGATGTTCATGTCTTTCTTTCTTCATTCTTAAAGAAATAATTTTTTGAGGAAAACATTTCTGCATTTTTCTCCATATAATGGACTGCTATGGTGCCCCGATTTTGAACTTTCAAAAGCCAGTTTAAATGCAGCTTCAAATGATCCCAAATGTGGTTGTAAACGATCCCAGACGAGGAGAAAGGGTCTTATCTAGCAAAACGATCGGTTATTTTTATTAAAAAAATACAATCTAAATACTTTCTATTTTCAAACGCTCATCTTTTCTTGCCTTGCTCTCCTTGAACTCTGTGTTTTCTGGCTCAAGACAGTTAGGGTATGTCGAAAAAACTCCAATCGTATTTTCTTCCTCAACTTCAAAAATCATTTCAAAATCATCCTACATCGCTGCAGAAGTACCGACCCAGTCTTTGCAAAGTGAAGATACAAAGATGGTCAAACACCCTTAACAAATAAGGTAAAACAGCTGTATAGGATGATTTTGAGTCACTTTCACCTGCACTATTACCTACCAGCTACAGGACGAGAACAAAACAGCACAGAACAGCTACACATTACATGTTCAGTGTAAGTTTGTGATGTTTTTTAGTTTCGACTTATTCATATTATTGTGATTTTTATTGTGAGGCCCTGAATTAGTTTTCTCTTCAGATTCGCCTGAAACACATCAGTGTCTGTGCTTCAGTCTGTATCTGTTGAGTTCCAAACATTGTAGCTTCAGGCCTTCAGACAAGTATGCCTGGATTCTAGTCAGTAAGACTAGAGTGTTATTACTGTTGATGCAGCACTGTAGCTTATTTAGCCACATACGATTCACACATACGTTTGTGGCACTGTTTTTGCTGCATTTTTTACATCATGCTGATCTAACTAGTGTGAAGAGGACACAGCCAGTGGAAAAACAGAGCTCACAAGTGTTAAAGTTAACAATGTGAGTTAAAGGAGAAGTCCACTTCCAAAACAAATTTATATTATATTTACATATAATGTCACCCCCTTGTCATCCAAGATGTTCATGTCTTTCTTTCTTCATTCTTAAAGAAATAATTTTTTTAAGAAAAACATTTCTGCATTTTTCTAAACGATCCCAGACGAGGAGAAAGGGTCTTATCTAGCAAAACGATCGGTTATTTTTATTAAAAAAAATACAATCTAAATACTTTCTATTTTCAAATGCTCATCTTTTCTTGCCTTGCTCTCCTTGAACTCTGTGTTTTCTGGCTCAAGACAGTTAGGGTATGTCGAAAAAACTCCAATCGTATTTTCTTCCTCAACTTCAAAAATCATCCTACATCGCTGCAGAAGTACGACCCAGTCTTTGCAAAGTGAAGATACAAAGATGGTCAAACACCCTTAACAAATAAGGTAAAACAGCTGTATAGGATGATTTTGAAGCTAAGGGAGAACATGAGATGGGAGTTTTTTGACATACCCTAACTGTCATGAACCGAAAAACAAAAAACGTTTACAGCCGCATTTTGGGATCGTTTGAAGCCGCATTTAAACTGCATTTTGGAAGTTCAAAATCGGGGCACCATAGCAGTCCATTATATGGAGAAAAATGCTAAAATGTTTTCCTCAACAAATATAATTTCTTTACGACTGAAGAACGAAAGACATGAACATCTTGGATGACAAGAGGGTGAGTACATTATATGTGAATCTTTGTTTTGGAAGTGGACTTCTCTTTAAGTCAGTTGGGTCCAAAAGCAACATTTATCATTGACAGGAGCAAAATGATTGCAGTTATTGTTTTTCTCATTTTAATACTTTCAGATGCCCCTAAAATCTCTCCATCCTCCAGCTGTACCAGAACTGATGTACCTGTGTGTTTCTGTGAGGCTGATGGGAATCCCTCTCCTGAACTGGAGTGGCATCTGTCTGGACGTCCTGTCACTAACTCTTCAAACACGTTCATCAGTGAAGAGCGATTGAGCAGCACAGGCTTGAGGAGCTCCATCACTCTACATCAGTCTCTCACACACACATCCGCTCTGGAGTGTGTCAGCAAAAACACTCATGGAACTGCAAGAAAACTTCAGCTGCCTCTCTCTCATCTGCAGTTTACAGGTAAATCATTACAGGCACATCACAACATTGTGTCATCATGTCAGGAACTATAATGTTTTATGTCAAAACCTTAATATTTGTATTATGTTGAAACCGTTTTATACAATACATAAGGCACATAAGACTGCTATATTGTGAAAATGTACATAAAGCTGTCAGACTGTACAACACCTGTAATTGCCTCCAAAAATCACTGTACTTAATAAACAAGAAAAAAAGAAGAAGTATTCTATTCTATTCTATTCTGCAAAGTCAAGATACTGTGCTCCATGTAAATACTACTTTGGAAGTATTGTGACTCCTTCTTTTCTCTCTTTTCTATTGTGTCCTATATTTTTCATGTTTTTAAGATTGTCAACAGTCTACAGTTTTACTCTTGATCATATTAACACTGATTCTGGTTCTGTACGCTCTGACTGTTGGACTTGGACTCTACAAAATGAGACAGTAAGTCATTCAGACAGTAACAGCACATTTCTCAAACAAGAGATAAATGTACTGATGTGCTGAGCTTGAACTCTTTTTAATATCTAGTCTACTATTTTTCCAGATTGACCATGAAGCTGAAGGTGAGTCTCCTTGGGTAAATAATCGATATAGTTTTTGTTTTCAGGCTCAGAATGAGGGAGCCGGCACATATGCTTCTCTTCAGCTCTCTGTTCCACCCTCTGAATATGAGACTCTGAACATTAAGAGAGGTGACACACAATAAACAACAAATAGAAATTTTATCTCCTCCTTCGTCATCCTTATTCAGCTGTGCTTTCTGGATTTTTATATACTGCATATTTTTCCACATTAAAGACATGAGATTTGACCTGTTAAGAGTTTTCAAATGCATTCATAATCTAACAGAAAACAACTAACTGCACATGGATTCCTTAAGTTTTATAAGCACATGTACATGTTCGTTATTTTTACATCCTTCTGATTCTGATCTTTTTCTCTCTGGTTAAAAATATTTCATTAAAATAAAAACGTTACCCAAAGTGCTAATGAACTGTACTGGTGCTTCATCATTTGACCAGCAGAGAGCAGCATTATGAGTACATTATGCACAGAGATACTGTAGGCTGTTGCTCGTGTAACACTGTAGTTGAATTTTAAGTGATTTTAGTTTCCCCCCCCCCCCCATGCAATTATAATATTATTTATTTATAATATTGTTTAATATTAACTTTTTTCCCTCTCCCTCATACATCTATAAAACCTGTGTACTGCATCTGAGGTTTCCTGAAGCCATACTATAGCTTTGTGTGACAACAGACTTAAATTAGATGAATGTACAAATTTATGCAAATTGTATAGTTTTTGTAGGAATAGACTTTATTAATAGAAATTAAATTAAAGTCTTTGTGTGAACAATGCATGTTAATGCTGATCCAGGAAGTACTGGTGTGATGTGATGAAAAAGGGAAGTTATAACAGATCTGATGCTAGTGAGTAGATTATGCTTCAGATTTTGTTTCTGCAGCACAGCTTTAGTCCGTCTCTAATCAGCAGCAGGAGTTACAACCGGAAACTTGGGATCTAAACAGGATTTTCTCACACGTTCTGCTCTCAGAAAGGTCAGATTCAATTTTAGTTTTACAAATTCCCTTTGTCAGATTTTGATTTCCTTTTTGCTGTTTTACATCTATTACATTAATCTAAAAATTAATATACTCATTAAACATAAACAGATGCTGTCATATCCAATATGTTAAATTACTTTTAAAAAGGATATATTATATGGACTGATTTGTCTTTATTTAATTAATAAGCATTATTACAAATACTGTACATTCTAAAAATGCACTAAATTATTTATTAATAATAATGAATTTCTAATTATGCTTATTTTTAAATGGATGAAACAAAATTAACTCATTGTTTAAATATCTAATTCCAAATTCATTGCTGTATTTATTCATCTTGATTGCATGTTGTCGGTACTATTGCAAACTTAAAGAAATGTCTCTTCATCACAGAAAGTATTATAACAGATAATATGTAATAGAATTTGTGCATAAATAAGATGTATGGAGGGTGGCTCAGTTTACCCAGTACTGAATTTTTCTTTCTTCTATTTTTGGGGCAATTTGCTTTCCACCTATAGGTTGATGTTCTTTATTGAATGAAAATATGGACATCTGGACAGCAGAGAAAATAATTCTTCTCGGTTTTCTGTTGAAAGGTTTGAGTATATTTCTATTCATACACTAAATTAATGACAACAACAACAAAAACATTCCAGACCTCTTTTCTTGATATTTATAATAATTATTTCTCCCATTTCTATTATGTTTGTGTTGTAGGTGTTTGCTGTAGAGATTTCAGCATCAGTTTACCACAGAAGATTGAAGCTCGCAGTGGATCATGTGTGATCATAAACTGCAGGTTTGAGTTCAAGGACACGCATGATGGAGACCTCACTGAAAGTGCAGCTACAGGAGTGTGGCTCAAAGATGGAACACGTGCGGTTAACGATCAAGTGTTTAATTCCAGTGATCCCAAACCTAAGTTCAGTGGGAAAATAACTGGAAAACTACACGAGAAGAACTGCACCACTATCTTTTACAATGTTAGTTCAAATCACATTGGTTATTATCACTTCAGGATTGAGAGTGGTAATCTGAAATACACCTACACACAAGCCTTCTCCACTATAAATGTCATTGGTGAGTGATTTGAAACTTTATAACAGATGTGTTAAATGAGTGTTTAAAAAGGTTAATGTCATTATAATTTTACTTCCTTTGTTTTAGGCTCTTCCCACAAACCCACAGTGCAGCTGTATGTGGAGCAGAAGGAGGTGCAGGATCAGGAGGAGGTGTTGGAGGGGAGCTCTGTGAGTCTGCGCTGCTCTGCTGAGACTCTCTGCTCCTCTCCTCCACCAACTCTCACATGGAGCTCCACTCCCAGAATCCCCCTCAGTGAGAGCAGCAGACTACAGGAGCTCATCTCTGATCTGAACTTCACTGCTACTCACCGTCAACACAAAGTTACATTCACCTGCACTATAACCTACCAGCTACAGGACGAGAACAAAACAGCACAGAACAGCATCACATTACATGTTCAGTGTAAGTAATGCTTTGTGACGCTTTTTAGTTTTCACTTCTAAATTATGTTATTGTGATTTGTATCATGAGGCCCGAAATTTGTTTTCCCTTCAGATTCGCCTAAAAACACATCAGTGTCTGTGATTCCCTCCAGCTCTGTGTTGGAGGGCAGTTCAGTGACTCTGATCTGCAGCAGTGATGCAAATCCAGCAGTGTTGAACTACACCTGGTCCAGAGAAAGTGAAGGACAGTTGGAGCAGCTGCAGACTGGAGTCACTCTTACCTTCAATAGGACCAACCTGAAACACAGAGGCTGGTACCACTGTACAGCTCAGAACAAACATGGCAGCCAAAACACTTCAGTGATGCTGGACATTCAGTGTGAGTATTACATCACAATTTTACCTTGTCACATTCATTAGCACCTTAAAGTCAACTATAAAATTAACAGTCATAATAATTACAAAGCTTCTAAGTTGTTCTGTTAGCATTTAAATGATCATTTAAATGTTGGGATTGATTCTCATTAGTGCTTCAGTCATTTGCTGTTGAGTTCCAGACATTGTAGCTTGAGACCTTCAGACCAGTATATCTGGACACTAATGTGTTTTGTAAATGCACACTGAAATGGCTGCTAAAGCATCAGCACAATCGTTCACGGTTGTGTTTCCCAAAAGCTGCTGTGGTCTGTCGTTACCAAAAGACATCAATGAAACTTATCACCATAGTTAACTAACGATGCTTTTGGGAGACACACCCAACTTTAACATTATTCACACATTAGTTTGTGACAAAATGTGCTTTTTGTTGCAGTTACAGTTACTTTTTAAACAATGTGAAGAGGGCAGAGCTAGTAGTAAAACAGAGATCAAAAGTGTTAAGAAAAGGCTTAATTCAACCAAAAATGAATATTCTGTCATGATTTAATCTCCCTCATGTCTTTTCAAACCAGTATGAATACTGCAGAACACAAGAGACATTCTGATTTTGCCTAAACTATGGAAGTCTATAAGGTCCAAAAGAATATTATAAGCAAAATGGCATCAGTTTTTGCTTATTTTTTCTCAGATTCACCTAAAAACACATCAGTGTCTGTGATTCCCTCCAGCTCTGTGTTGGAGGGCAGTTCAGTGACTCTGATCTGCAGCAGTAATGCAAATCCAGCAGTGTTGAACTACACCTGGTCCAGAGAGAGTAAAGGACAGTTGGAGCAGCTGCAGACTGGAGACACTCTTACCTTCAATAGGACTGACTGGAAACACAGAGGCTTCTACCACTGTACAGCTCAGAACCAACATGGCAGCCAAAACTCATCAGTGATGCTGGACATTCAGTGTGAGTATTACATAACAATTTTATCTTGTCACATTCATTAGCACCTTAAAGTCAATTATAAAATGAACAGTTATAATAGTTACAAAGCTTCTAAGTTGTTCTGTTAGCATTTAAATTATCATTATATGTTGGGATTGATTCTCATTAGTGCTTGAGCATTTGCTGTTGAGTTCCAGACATTGTAGCTTGAGACCTTCAGACCAGTATATCTGGACACTAATGTGTTTTGCAAATACACACTGAAATGGCTGCTAAAGCATCAGCACAATCGTTCAGGGCTGTGTTTCCCAAAAGCTGCTATGGTCGCAAGTTCTGTCGTTACCAACAGACGTCAATGGAACTTATCACCATAGTTAACTAACGGTGCTTTTGGGAGACACACCCAACTTTAACATTATTCACACATTAGTTTGTGACAAAATGTGCTTTTTGTTGCAGTTACAGTTACTTTTTAAACAATGTGAAGAGGGCAGAGCTAGTAGTAAAACAGAGATCAAAAGTGTTAAGAAAAGGCTTAATTCAACCAAAAATGAATATTCTGTCATGATTTAATCTCCCTCATGTCTTTTCAAACCAGTATGAATACTGCAGAACACAAGAGACATTCTGATTTTGCCTAAACTATGGAAGCCTATAGGGTCCAAAAGAATATTCTAAGCAAAATGGCATCAGTTTTTGCTTATTTTTTCTCAGATTCACCTAAAAACACATCAGTGTCTGTGATTCCCTCCAGCTCTGTGTTGGAGGACAGTTCAGTGACTCTGATCTGCAGCAGTGATGCAAATCCAGCAGTGTTGAGCTACACCTGTTCCAGAGAGAGTGAAGGACAGTTGGAGCAGCTGCAGACTGGAGACACTCTTACCTTCAATACGACCAACCTGAAACACAGAGGCTGGTACCACTGTACAGCTCAGAACCGACATGGCAGCCACAACTCATCAGTGATGCTGGACATTCAGTGTGAGTATTACATAACCCATTTTACTTGCTCAGATTCTTTAGCACCTTAAAGTCAATTATAAAATGGATTGTTTCAGTTCCGGATGCTGATTGTAGGCTTAGCCGATGTATTAGCACAACAGTTTGAATATATATTCTTCAAACATTCTTTCATGACAGTGTTTTTTTGCCATCAAATCTGTATGGATTTCTTTCTTCTGTAAAACACTAAAGAGGATATTTTGATTTTACTCATACAATGAAAGTCAGTGGGTTTTTTTAGGAGAACTGTCTCTTTAAGACTAGGGCAGAAGTATATATCAAGGGGTGAGAACCAGAAGGGCGTAAGTGACATTTTGGGTGAAATGGAGATACATGTATATCAAATGAAAGCTCTTGATGAGCTCTTTCTACTGGCAAAAGGACACTAGTGAATGCTTAATCATTTTAAAATAAAGCCAGTTGGTGCCAAAAGTGCATAACTGCGCTTATGCCACAAAATTAGCTGTTACAGTGTACGCTTAATCCTTTAAGTATACCAGTTTATAATATGTAAATAATATGTAAATGTGTTTGTAGTATACTTGGTATGAAAATAGGTATTTCAAATACATTTTTGTATATTTATTTTTCACTAGGGAAGGCATCTCTAAAAACTTTTTAAGTCACCCATTTGACCAAATTGCTAAATGCCTGGACTACTTACTATTTCAGTAAAGTTAATCGCATTCACCTCCGGTTTCACAGACAAGACTTAAACCTAATCCCAGACTAAAATGTAAGTCTGAGCTGTTTCAGCTGAAAGAAACTTGCAATGACTGATCTTAAAATGTATCAGTGCCTTTGTTTTGTCTCAAGATATAAGATTAGATCCTTAGTATGTTTATAAAATGACTTAAATGTCCTAATTGAACTATGGCCTAATCCTGGTTTAGTCTAAGCCTTGTCTGTGAAACCGGGCCTCAGTTAACTAATTTGATATAAGGGCTTTTTGTGTGATATTTTTCTGTGATATCACAATGGATTATTTCTTTTAAACTCATTAAAGGAGAAGTTCACTACCAGAACAAATATTTACAGATAATGTTCACCCCGTTGTCATCCAAGATGTTCATGTCTTTCTTTCTTCAGTCGTAAAGAAATAGTTTTTTGAGGAAAACATTTCAGGAATTATCTCCATATAGTGGACTTCAATGGTGCCTGCGAGTTTGAACGTCCAAAATGCAGTTTCAGTGCAGCTTCAAAGGACTCTAAATGATCCCAGCCAAGGAACAAGGGTCTTATCTAGCGTACTTTTTAGCCTCAAATGCTCGTCTTGTGTAGATGCCATGCGCATGTGTACTCTGTGTAATCCGGGTCAATACAGTTAGGGTATGTCAAAAAACTCCCATCTCATTTTCTCCTCCAACTTCAAAATCATCCTACATCGCTGTAGAAGTACCGACCCAGTGTTTACAAAGTGAACATGCAAAGAAGGTCAAACGCCCTTAACAAAAAAAGGTAAAACAGCAATGTAGGATGATTTTGAAGTTGGAGGAGAAAATGAGATAGGAGTTTTCCAACCTACCCTAAATGTATTGACCAGAATTACACAGAGTACACATGCGCATGGCAGAACTAGACATGATGAGCATTTGAGGTTAGAAAGTACATAAATGTGCAGGTGAGTACATTATCTGTAAATTTTTGTTCTGGAAGTGAACTAATCCTTTAATATAATGCTTTGTTCATATTGTCATTCACCCATATTTTTATACATGAAATGGAATAAAACATTGGTGCCAAAAAGGCACATGTGACTTGACATGTAAAAATTTTTGTTTTGGCCCTCCTGAATAACATTTTTTATGTAGAAGGCAGGACTATTCTGCCATATTGCAAGTCGCACTTTCTCCCATTCATAAGTGATAGGAGTGCTTTGGATATACATCTTTGTATATCTAAAGTTTTTGGTTATTCCTTCCTAAATTAATCATTTATCTTCCTCAGACGGCCCCAAAAACATGTCAACTTTAATGATTCCCTCCAGCTCTGTGTTGGAGGGCAGTTCAGTGACTCTGATCTGCAGCAGTGATGCAAATCCAGCAGTGGTGAACTACACCTGGTCCAGAGAGAGTAAAGGACAGTTGGAGCAGCTGCAGACTGGAGATACTCTTATTTTCAATAGGACCGACCCAACGGACAGAGGCTGGTACCACTGTACGGCTCGGAGCCAACATGGCACCCAAAACTCATCAGTGATGCTGGACATTCAGTGTGAGTAATACATAATAGCCAGTACCTTGTCACATTCATTAGTACCATAACGTCAATTATAAAATTAACACTTAAAGGGGTCATCGGATGCGAAGTTCAGTTTTACATATTGTTGTGTTAACAACTGTTTATTGAATTTTCTTCAAATAACAGTAATATAAAGCAAAAATCAATTGTGCAAATTAAGAACCCACCCCAGACCCATCCCACCCCTGGTAGACTTTAAACAAAACAAACAACAACAACAACAACAACAAAAAAGAGATAAAGTAAAATACAATGTAGACCTTAATAATAATAATAAAAATAATAATAATAAACAAATAGATAAATAAGATATAATAAAATAATTTACAACGATTTTAGAAAAGATGACACAACATTAAAAGCTGAATGCCATAGATTTACAGTTTTGACACTAGATCCATGTATACGAGAAGTTGAGAGTTCCATTGATATAGTGTCCAACAAATACACCGTCCAGGTTCGTCTGTCCATTGTGTGAGGAGGACTCCAACGGTTGACTAGCAATTTTTTTGCTGCTGTGAGAGCAGATAACAGTAAACATCTTTGTTGGCTAGATAAAGTAAGGTCCCAGAAATCATTCATGAAAAAGTGTCGTGGAGTTAAACCTATCTCAGTGCCCAGCAAATATGATAGATCCTGTGAGAGTTGAGCCCAAAAAGGTGAGAGAGAGGGGTACTCCCAGAAAATATGCAGAAAAAATGTCCCTAAAGATCCTTGTGGACAGAGATTACACTTAGCAGAAGATGACAGATTCATATAAAAATGTTTCATTGGAGTCAAGTAAACCCTATGAAGCAATTTCCAATGAATCATTTGGTGGTTAGGGTTTTTCGAAGACAATTTAAACATACCCCATACCTGATCTGAAAATAAAACATTCACATCATCATTAAGATCTTTGGCCCAAACAGTTGTAATAGATAAAGGTTTGTATGAATGCTCAAGAAGAAAGAGAGAGATAACTGAAGCAGAGGAGGGAGATTCCTCAGAAGGAAGAATTAGTTTGTGCAAAGGATGAATAGGCAGCTGAGAGTTCCAAGGCACCCCATAGGCCCGTAGGGCCGATCTAATGCGCAAATACATGAAAAAGGAGGTGCCAGGAAGATTATATTGAGTTTTGAGATCCTGAAAGGATTTTAAACCACTGTCATCACAGATATCTCCCAAAATGTTTACTGTATTATGAGTCCATTGCGGACAATGAAATGGAATATTACCTGACAAAAGATTATTATTGTGGAAAATAGGCGAATGCTTGTGCCATATTGTAACTTGTTGTGAACGCCTTTCAACATCCCTCCATGTGATGATTTACACTGCCTAAGCGGAACCCCCGAAAAAACAAGATGCTTCAATTTATACGGATGAACGACAGATTCTTCAATTGCTCTCCAAGACACAGAGGCATCAGAATCAAACCAGACTGATAAAGGGCGGAGAGAAAAGGCTTGAGCGTACAGTCTAGAGTTGGGGAAAGAAAGACCTCCATGTAATCTGCATCGTTGTAAGGTAGTCAGTTTAATAAGAGGACGTTTCCCATCCCATATATACCGTGAAACACATGCATCCAGTTTGTTCCAGTAACCGACAGGTGGAGAAATAGGAATCATGGAAGAAAAGAAATTAATACGTGGGGGAACATTCATTTTAATCACTGATATACAAGCCTGAAAAGAAGTAGGAAGACGAGACCAATTTTCCAAATCTGAAGATACTTTGGCTAGAATACTATTATAGTTTTTTGAGATGATTTCCTGCAGAGTAGGAAAAATATCTATCCCTAAGTACTTAAAATTTTGAACCAGTGGAATAGATATAGAAGGCATTGAATCAATTTTGGAGTTAAGGGGAAGTAAACATGACTTACTCCAATTAATTTTAAACCCAGAAAGGGTTCCAAAATGGTCAAATAAATTCAACACATGAGGAATAGAATATGACGGCTTCTCCAAAAACAATAAGATATCATCAGCAAACAAAGAAATATGATGATGAGTATTCTGTATAATTATGGGAAAAATAGTGTCAGATTGTCGGACCGCTTGAGCTAAGGGTTCCAAAGATAGAGCAAATAACAGAGGAGAAAGCGGGCAACCCTGACGAGTACCTCAATGAATAAAGAATGGTTTAGAGCAAACAGAACCTGTGAGAATAGTAGCTGCTGGGTTGGCATACAGAATTTTTATCATGTTTATAAAAGTCAATCCTAGACCCATATGCTGTAGAACCGCCCATAAATAGTTCCATTCAGTTTTACATTTTGTTTAAACATTAATGTGTGTTGGCATAATGATAAAAATCCATGTAGTGGTTTTTAATTAATCTGTAAAATTAATATCCGCTTTTTCAAATCGAGCCATTCTCAGATGCCTGTCGGTGTGGCGTAACACTGACAGAGGCCGCTCCCACGATAGTTGATTGACATGAGCGTCTTACCTTCAGACCCGCCCTAAATCAGCTGTAACAGTCCGACCTCCATTGTTTCGATGCCGGAGCTGGGATGTAAGTTAGACAAGAATATCTCCGATTGAGGTGTTGTTGGATGTAATAATAAACATTATTTTTAAGAATTTTTAACCAAAGTATATTATAGACTTTTCATTAAGACCCTAAAGAATCATATCAACTTGTGGAAAATGGGCATCCGATGACCCCTTTAAGGTCATTGCACACTGAGTCCGAAATTTTCGTATGCGTTTTTTCTGGGGGGGTTTTCATATTCGTCATCCTTTTCCTATCAAAATGCTTGCTACGGATGTGAAAACACAGAAAATCGAACCTGATCTGAACCTTTTTATGACGGATGAAAGTTTCGGAGGCAGTGTGTAAAGGTGATTGACACAATGTGAGGTCGTATTTATTTTTTTTAATGTGCAAAAATTTCGGATGAGAATTTCGGACTCTAGTGTTTAAAGACCTTCATGACTCTATGAAGAATCTTTATCTTTACTATGTAAGGCCATAAAATATTTTAAAAGCCTTTAAGTTGTTTGGTTAACCTTACCACATATATGTTTATTTAATTTAAATGCACAGACAAATTTAATGCTTTAAGTTCACAAGCTCTTTGATTTTTAAATCCCAAATATTGTAGCTTCAGACCTTCAGACTAGTATATCAGGTTTCTAGTCAGTAAGACTAGAGGGTTTTCCAAATGCACTCTTCTGACTGTTGATGCATCAGCACTGTAGCTTAACCGTGATTCACACATTGGTTTGTGACAGTGTTTTTTGCAGCATGCTGATCTGACTAGTGCAAAGAGGACAGAGCTAGTGGAAAACAGTGTTGATAAGTGTTAAAATAACGATGACAGTTAAAGGGGTCATGATCAAAATTTAAAAGTAATAGGCTATTTTCTGTTTTGCTTTTATACCCCCTTCATCACAATGCTCTGTTTGAATAGTCGTGGCGGATTGTAGACTTGGAAGTAAACGGCCACTGCTAAGGTTGGCTACCAGCGTACATTCATTCCTCATAAATGGACACCGCTGTGATTTAGGTTTAAAACACATAAGTAACTCATATCGGTGCTTATCTACAAGGGCATAGGCTTGCTTTTGACATTGGTGGGGACAAGTAAAACCACCCACCCCCGACCACCCAATCATTTTCGCATTAATGATAGACCTTTGACCACAGTTTCATGTCACATAAAGTCTTTCTTTATAGTTTATGAAGGAATGAACGCAACTTTCATGCGCATCTGATTGACAGATAAACCGCACTCTCTTATTTCAGTGTTTTTTTATTCTGTGGATATTTCAGCTAACGGTTTGCAGCGCTGTGCTTCTCGTCTGGTGTGTGATGCGCCCATGTATTAAATGTGCGTCCTTGAAAGCGCACAGTTTTCTAATGTAGCCTATTTACTTTAACTTCTTAGGTAATATCAATGGTATCACGTTTCAGATTCATCCGAAATTACAAAAATGTATACATATATTTAATTGTTTGATTAAAATTATTGCTAGGGACAGTTTGCTGGATAATGGTAGGGACACGTCCCTTTATCACTGACAAGAGCAAAATCATTACAGTTATTCTGTTTTTCTCACTTTAATACTTTCAGATGCCCCTAAAATCTCTCCATCCTCCAGCTGCTACAGAACTGATGTAACTGTGTGTTTCTGTGAGGTTGATGGGAATCCCTCTCCTGAACTGCAGTGGCATCTGTCTGGACGTCCTGTCACTAACTCTTCAAACACGTTCATCAGTGAAGAGCGATTGAGCAGCACAGGCTTGAAGAGCTCCATCACTCTACATCAGTCTCTCACAAACACATCCACTCTGCAGTGTGTCAGCAAAAACACTCATGGAGCTGCAAGTCAAGAGTTTCATTTGCTTCATGTCACTTATCAGGAGTCAGGTAATTTTTATAGACATTTACTGATTTTTAAGGTTTAATCTTTAAAGCATTTACATATGCATGATCTTAAATACCATTATTTATACATTTAATGCAGTTTAATGGGTGGTGTTCATTTCCAGTTGTTACATTAAAGAAAAGACAAAGGATAAATGCTTTCTTCAATACTTCACATATCATGTGTAAATGTCTATAGAAACAAGCTGCAAAAGAGCCTTCTTTTTGCTTATGACACAAACCACTTTTGTTACTAACCACAATTCAAACTAGCTGCTAGAGGAGGAAGCAGAATCACTAGCCTCAGTAGAATTGGATGCTTTTTATTGCATATAGCTAGTAGATTCTCTTCGTGGTTCTCCAAAAACTTTTTTTTTTCTTTTAATTATTATTAGGTTTCTCTTTTTGGGTTGGAGCAGCTGTTGGGGCTACTGTGACGATCTTGTGTGGCATTTTGTGTATCTTTGCAAGGTACATTCACTGTATTTTCTATTTAAAAAAAAAAAAAAAAGAAAGAAAAGAAAAAAAAAAATATATATATATATATATAATTTTACTGTGGCATTTTGTGGAAAAAAGGTTCCCAACTTAAGCAATCATTAAATAATGTCTTAAACTTTAAAAATTATTTTGCTCCAGTCATATGTCCAAATCCATACTTGGCTGATGTTTATGTCAGTATTCTTTGATTATGTGCATATGGAATTATTTTTCAGAAGAGAAAGATGGCCCTGGCCCAGACGAGACGGTGATCCTGGACTCGTTCTGACTGACAGGGTGAGTTCCCTCAATGTATATTATTCATTTTGAAATATTGCAACTTCTGCTAAGTAAATATCAAAACACACTCATTTCATTGTTTTAAAAGCAGAATATACCACAGATCTCCTCTGCTGGAGATGAGAGTGACTCTGTTTATGCCAATAACGCCATGCTGTCACCAAATGGAGCTGCCACCCAGAATCGTAAAGGACCCCTTCATTATGCCTCCATTGACTTCACAAAGATGCCTCCACCAGAGTCAGATGAGATCAGGGGCGTCTCCTCATTGACAAATGACTACGCTGCGATCCGATGTTATCCTGGTGGAGTATCAGAGGAAGAGAGCTCAACAGGAAGTGATCAGCCCAACAGCAGCATCTCAGCTCTGATGAAGGAAAATCAAACCATACTAGAGCAGGAGGCAAAGATCGAAGAAGTGTTCTCCCAGCCATCAGAAGATACAACATATGAAAGTATCACCATTTGAGCTCATATTTTCCCATGTATTACAATAAGTGTTGACTGGAGCTTTCAAGCTTGAAACAGAAGCTAAAAGAACTGTAAAAGTAAAAAAAAAAGGGATACAACTTATGGGTAATGTATATACAGTCATACAGTAACATTTTGGTGTGGACAAAAGATTGGCATCTTAGTTATAGTTGTTATATTATATAGGTTATTGTGAGACATTTGCAATGGAAGTGATTGGTGAAAGTGTTTGAAGGAGCGAAGTAAGAAAATTGCGAGTGAAATGATGGGATTTTGTCCACCAGGAACCAACTGGTTCATTGTTGTTTCCTAATCTCATCTGCAAGTGACAGGTCGCTGCAACGTCACTGCAGCAAAGATGTAAAATGCTTACAACATTGACAAATCATGCGAAATATATGCATATTTTCTACATTTTGTGGCTATGCTCTTGAAATGGTATTTTAATGTTTACAGTTTGACCTCATTTACTTTGAGTGTAAGTACCACACTGTAACCCATGGTTTTATTATTATTATTATTTTAAATTCATTTTAATTTTGTTAATTTCAAAATTTTTTATGGAACCTTATTATAAAGTGTTACAAATATTTTGAATACCACATATCTTTGCATTTAACGTGAATTTAATGAAAACATTGTAAGTTACTAATTCTAACACTTTCATTGTATGGAAATAGAGGAACAAATATGTAGCCTTCATTATCAAAGAACATTATCATTAACTTCTATTAGGAGCTCAAGCACTCTCAAAATCTCCTGTTATAATCACTGAAGCTGTTTACATTTTGAAATGAATAGCTTTTTTAAATCGGAAGCACATTTAGACATTTGGTTTCTGGTGACAGAATTCACCAGAGAGCTTCAGTCAGTGAGCACTCGCTGAACAAAACACCGCGTTTCAGCATGACTCATCTGAATGCCTCTGATTGGCCAATGCGTTCATAATTTCAACAGAATCGTGTGTGATTGGTTATAATGCGCAGCGCGAACGCAGATTTGAATTTGGCAGCTGACGTGGCACTGAACGATCTAATTACACCGGCGTGATATTATATGAAATATAAAAAGTATTATTCAGCCATTTTTTATGTCTTTTGGAAGCTGCATTTAAAATTCAATTGGCTGAAAAATCTGAGGGGCACAAATTGTGTTCTGTGTTGTGGAACTCACTCAGCAACTGTAACTACACATGACAGACTGTTTTCTCATTTAAGCTGGTAAGCTTGTTTTAATTTTTCCTTTTTTGTTTCAAATGCTGGTTTAGGAATGCTAGTTTAGTAAGGCGGACCAGCTATTTTTGTACATATTTCTATGTCGTTGTTTGTATAAGTGTTTTCCCCTACTGACAACCTTCTTAAGGCCAATTCACACTGCATAGAGAGATGCTGACAAATGCTAACAGACAGTTGTGTTCGTCGGATGTCGTTGGATCAGCGTGTTACCCCGTCGACTGAACATGCTTAGTCTGTGTTTGTCGGGTCGTGGAAAGTTTGAGAAGTGACATGATCTAATCTGGTGATTGTCAGCCTCAGTGCATTGTGAATTGACTGTATAAAATACTTTTGGTCTGGAGAAAAAGTTTTCT
Source organism: Cirrhinus mrigala (assembly GCA_036247105.1). Lineage (NCBI taxonomy): Eukaryota > Metazoa > Chordata > Actinopteri > Cypriniformes > Cyprinidae > Cirrhinus > Cirrhinus mrigala. The sequence goes on from JAMKFB010000240.1 coordinate 69,538, forward strand.
TTATTAAAAGAGTGGATGAGAAACGCATTTGTTAATGTGTGAATGCTGAACAGGAAGCTGATAGTCCAGCCACATTTCTTTTTTTAAACTAAAACTAATGAAGCGACTGGCCTGTTAAAGTTAAAAAGCTGCAGTCACAGTTTACATTAGTTTTATTTTGTTGTTTAAATAGGCAGTAAAGATAGTTTGCGGTTTGATATTCGGATTTCTTTTGGCTATAAATGCACAATGCGCTGTCATAAACAAGCATATAGTCCTGAATGTCATTCTTCATAATTTGTGAATTCTGGTGATGCTGTCCTTTTGGCCAAAATCAGTTCTTTTTTTTTCGAAGCGACTCTTAATTTTATAATTCTTAAAGCTCCGAAAGTTGGAAACTTAGCAGACTGAAACCGGTGTCATCTTAAAAGGGTCATCGGATGCTAAGTTGACTTTTTCATTGTTGTTTGAACATTAATGTGTGTTGGCAGTGTATGTACAAATCTATCCTATAATGATAAAAATCCATGCAGTGGTTTTTAATTAATCTGTAAAAATAATATCCCCTTTTTCAAATCGAGCCGTTTTCAGATGCACCCACAGAGGCCGCTCCCACAATAGTTGATTGACATGAGCTCTCACCTCAGACCAGCTGTCACAGTCCAGTAACTTTCCATGTTTTGATGCTGGAGCAGGGATGTAAGTTAGACAAGAATATCTCCGATTGAGCGATTGGGGTGTTGTGCTGCTGGATGTAATAATGAACATAGTGGTCGTCATTTACTCCTGACATCTGAGCCGCTGAAGATGCAGTGGATTACGTTTGTTTGTGAATGGAATGCGCCTCCCGATCTACATATATCCGTCTATGTTCACACAAATCATTCATGATCCAGCTTCACTTACAGCAGAAGTGAGTATAAGCATTTTTTAATGAATCTTTGCGATCGCCTTTCCTTATAACGTGGTAGTTAGCAAGTTTAGCGGCTAAACGCGGCTAAATGCGGCTAATGTAAACAAGACCGTCTTTCCACAGAGAGAAGAGAGGGGCGTGGCGCGCAGAGCTCATTTGCATTTAAAGGAACAACCCCTTAGAATGAAATGATTTTTGCAGAGCTGATTTTGACTAGGTAAAAAGGGTGTTGTTTTACAAAACCATTGAGAATTTTTAATCAAAGTATATTAGAGACTTTTCATTAAGACCCTAAAGAATCATATCAACTTGTGGAAAATGGGCATCCGATGACCCCTTTAACCAGCTTGATCTGTGATTTTTTTTTTTTTTTTTTTTTTTTTTCACAGCAAAGCTTTTATCCGTAAACCCCTTGGTAAGTCCGCTATAGTAAGGAATGTGAAAAATATGCGCTCTTCATGTTTAACATGTTTTACCAATAAACACGCAGACTGCTCAAATACAAAAACATTGTTTTTAAGTCAAACTCGATTTGTGAAAACTTTGACAATTGCAGTTTATTGCGTATCAGTGTTTCTTTGTGCTCTGCTCTCTTTTTTTTCTATCATAATGTCACACGGTGCTGTTCCAGTGAATAACGGTTTTCCAAGCCCTTAGATAAATCATACACGTCTCTATTGTTATTTGTGGCATCTTTCACATTTAAGCTTTGGTTGTTCTAATTTTCTTAAGTCCTTGGCTTCAATTTGCTGATTTAAGGAAATGTTTCACGGTATATTTTTTGTCAGTTGATCCTTTCCTAAACCCTTAACTGTACTATTCTGATTTGTGAAAAGTTTCACAGTGCAGTTTTGGACAGTTAACCCTTCACTGATTCACTTACATCACAATTTTGATTTTTGAAATCTTTCACAGTTTAGTCCTGGTCAGCTGACCCTTCCCTGCGTCACTAACATCACTATTCTGATCTGTGAAAATTTTCACATGTCAGTACTGGTCAGCTGACCCTTCCCTGGGTCATATAGATCACTATTCTGGTCTGTGAAAACTTTAAGAGGTCAGTACTGGTCAGCTGATGTGAGTTTTCACAGATCAGAATAGTGATGTATATGATTTAGGGAAGGGTCAGCTGACCAGTACTGACCTGTGAAAGTTTTCACAGATCAGAATAGTGATGTTAGTGACTCAATTTTTAGATTTAAAGCACACTAAAATATGTAACAGATAACAAAAATTCTTTGGGTTTGCTTGCTTGCTTGAACAATGTGTCATATGTGCAATATTTTGTTGTTGTTAATAGGCCTACTTGCTTAATTTTTATGTAGTGTTTATGAAATTGTCTCATCAACATCATGCAAACATTCTTGAATAGATTTCACCTTTTAGCAAGGGGAATAGTGTATGCAAGATAAAAACAAAAGAAAAACCCAATAAAGCATTAAACTGCACACTTGTATGTCTTCAGTTTGTAAAAGGTATTTTCCAGCTATATGACCGTTTTAAAGTTTCTCTCACATATACCAGGATTTAACTGTCAAAATATTAAAAATACCATGTTGTTGTCAGATGTCAGAGTTCAGTTGCATGTTGGTTATATTATATGGTCATATGTATATATAAAATACTGGCTTTGTTCCCGAACGTACATTCATCTTTATTTATCTTTGCAAATTTACATGAGTGATAATGTACTATATTTAAACTTAAAGATAAAGTTCTGCATGTATACAGTTGAAGACAAAAGTTTACATACACCTTGCAGAATCTGCAAAATGTACATTTTTTTTTTTTTTCCAAAATAAGAGGGATCATACAAAATGCATGTTCATTTTTTTTAGTACTGACCTGAATAAGATATTTCACGTAAAAGGCGTTTACATATAGTCCACAAGAGAAAAAATTATTTGAACTTATAAAAATGACCCCATTCAAAAGTTTACATACCCTTGATTCTTGTTACTGTGCTATAAATGCTATTTAATTATTGTTCATGTTAACTAATATAACGTTAGTTGGATATACAATAGTTAGTTGGTTAACAATTGGAACCTTATTGTAAGTATTACCATATATTCTGAATCTTTATGAATCACTTATATGTTTTTCAAATTCAAAAAGCCGAAATTTTGAAGTAGTTAAACATTTCCATCGTGAACAGTTAGTAGATATTAAAAGTTCAGCTACAGTTAATTACACCTTACCAGTCGCACTCTTTGACCGGTAATGTTAACAGTAACATGCGCATTAATTGCTTTAAATGGCCGTCAAGATGAGGATGATGACCCAGTTCGTTCTCATTAAAAAATTGACGGTTGTGTTTCAGTGCCCACTATTCACAAGACAATCTTAGATCATTCTTTGTTTCGTTATTGTTATGGTGTAGTAATGCGGCTGAATTCTTTATAAACGGCTCTGGGTGCGTCCTAGAGGCGTCATTTTTAGAACGTTCGCGCGGCATATATGAACACGTACAAGATTCGAATCCTTTATGTGGGGTTCTGGAGAACTCGAGTTCCACTACAGTGATTTCTTCTGATAGTGTGAACACAGCAAACGGTAAAATTTGTAAAAACAAACAAACAAACAAACAAACAAACAAACAAAAAAACTGCTAAAATGAAAAGCGGCAGGAGTTTGAGGAATGGTATGGGAGGTTCAAAAGACATGAGAACTTCCTTCGAAGAGAGTTTGTTATAATGCCAGGCTACCAGGCAGACTGGAGGGAAGATATTAGGGGCAAAACCGAGACCCGAGTCGCATTGCGTGGGAAAAAGAGCATATTTAAATGGAAGAACTTTAAAGGTTTATTCCAAAAAAAAAGCAGCGTGAGTGGTGGGACATGCTACCCCCAAAAGTACCACCACGTGAATATCGGATCTCGTATTTTGATATCCCAAAGAAGTGGCCTGGAAGAAGTCTGCTTCTCGAAAAACCAGATGAGCCCGAAAACTACCTCATCCAGAGCCACATAACTGAAATACATTTAGTGAAGCCTGTGATGATCGATTTACTCACAGTCGTATGGCAGTCATTAGAAAAGAGCGAGGCTGGGCCATCTGAGACTGGTGAAGACCAGAGATCTGCTGCAGCTTCTGACGATGAGGAAGAATATTTCTCATCAGAAGAGTGAAGCGCAGCACATAAGAAAGTGCATATTTATTTATTTTCCCTCAGAGATCTCATCAGAAATGCATCAGGTGTGTTCAGGTAAATTAGGGCATTTTTTTTCCAGTGAGGTGACTGGAAAAAAATGTCCTAGATAACCTGGACTTAACCCAAAATAAGGTCTTTATGCCCACTCTAAACAAGTGGAAGAAAAGAGGAGCTCTTACTTCCTCCTTTTCTTTATAAATATGCACTTTCTATGTATAAATTTCCATAAAAAACAAAACAAAAAATAATAATAATTGTAAAAAATCTTTAGTGTACTTGTGTGTGGAAAAAATATGCATTTCGTTCTTTATAAATTGTTTTTTTTTTTTTTTTTTTTTTTTTTTAAATAAATAGAAGATTATTGTTTTATGATTGATAATTCTGAAATGATTATGAATTATTATTATGAAAAATTATAATTATTTATTTGAAATTATAACAATGTCTTGTTTCTGTATTTGGTCAATATACAATTCAGCTGTTTATTTTCTTACACAAACACTAAAATAGCTATTTATCGCCATCTTGTGTGAACATGGAGCACTTTAATATTAATTTTAACATATACAGTGAATTAAACATTCAAGTGTTCATTTCTTGTTCATTCGTTTTGGAACTGTTTTTTCTCTTCGCAGAACCTTAATTACAAGTGAGTATATGCTGTATGGTGTGTGTGTAGTGTGTGTAGGCTACATAAAGCTCCTGCCACCTGCCGTTTTAGGTGAGTTTACAGATATATATACAGATGCATCCTGACTCTGCAAGGAAACAAAGAGTGTTTGTGTAAAAAATCAAACAAAAAATATGCTTTCGGATATGCCTGTTCTTTACTAAGTGGTTAAATCTGTGGGATATTATGTGGTTGTCTATGGGTTATTCATATATACATATCAGATATGATCTATAAAATCAGAAAATATTTCTATGTAATTAAATATACCAATATAATGTATACAATGTAGTTTTTCATAATGATGATAATAGATAAATGATAATGTAAATGTACTATAGTCTGATCTAGTTGTGTAGAGGCAAATGCAAAATAACCATATTTATTTCTAGGATGAAAATGAGATCAATTAAATCTGTGAAAATGCACATTATGTAATATGAGTGCACTGCATACTTCTCAAGATATGCTATTTACCAACTGTTAGTATTTATTTAAGACACAACAGAGCGTGTTTACATGAATACTTGCGACGAAAGCCATTTTTTCCCAATAATTTAGTGTTTATTTACCATTTAAGTGCTATAAGCTATGGAAAAAAAACTTAATTTGTCACCCTGACAGCTCTGTGTGCACGCACTTTAGGCGTTTTCGTCAATTATAGTGTTTACTCTTTTTAACACAGCCAATCAGAAATTAGATTTTTGTTGTTACTAGGTGAACATGGATGCATGTACATACAGAGTGGAAGTTGGAAGTGCAAAATACAACAAATGTGGTGGGTATTAATAGAGGTATGCAATATATCGTCTACGATAATATCATAATTCTTGTTTAAAAGATATGCAATTTGACATTATCCAGTATATCACAAAAAACAAACAAAAACACACGCAAAGAGCGCATGCATACACTATGAGATGATAGCAGGACACTACATTTCAGACACAAGTTCCTGTTTTTGCTCATTTCAAACAAAGCCACAGCAAACTGTTTTGCGTCTTTGAGCAACACACAACCGTGTTTCATTACTGAATGAAGCAGCCTTTGAATGAATCGGTTGAATGAATGACTCAGTGATTCACTCATGCAGTGACTTTCCGCCGCCTACTGGCAATTTTTGGTTTCTATTTAAAGAAATTTTCCCCATTTTTCCCCCAAATCATTTCAAATATTAGTATCTGAATTTATTGATTAAATGTAAGAATTTGACACAAAAGATGATGCATACATTTAATTAGGTTAGAAAATAAATTGGTCTTATAAAGGTAAAAATGCCTAGAAAAGGTAAAAATCAATTTAAACTTGAAAGTTAATTTCTGTTACTCCTGCAAACTAACCATCTATAAAAACAATCGTTTTGCTAGATAAGACCCTTATTCCTCAGCTGAGATCATGTAGAGAGGCCTTTGGAGCTGCATTTAAACTACATAATCAGGGCACCAATGAAGTCCATTATATGGAGAAAAATCCTGAAACGTTTTCCTCAAAAAACAATTTCTTTACGACTGAAGAAAGAAAAACATGAACATCTTGGATGACAAGGGGGCAAGTAAATTATTTGTGAATTGTTGTTCTGGGAGTGGAGTTCTCTTGTAACTAGTTTAAGAGATAAACTTACTAGTAAATCAACTATTTTAAGTGCTGAACAGTGTTTAGTCTGCATACATCAAACTATATAGTTTTACTTTTAAAACTTTAAAACTGTAAAACTTTTAATTCAGATAGTGAAAAAATGTTTTCTGAAGTTTGGGATCTCATTCAAAATAGACAGTTTTACAGTTATTATTAAATACATTAATAATTAATATAATTGGGTTTGAGGTAGATTTCACTGTTGCTGTTTTTCTGCTTATGTTCACCTCTTACAAAAATGATCCTTTAATGCAACTGATGCAAAATGAATGAAAAAAAAAAACAAAACATCAATTTTGTTTATAACACATTGGAAATGTGTTGGTGTGTCTGAATACTTCAGTGTTTGTTTCTGCTTGTGTGTGTTGTACAGTAGGTGTTTGCTGTAGATATTTCAGTATCAGTCTGCCACAGAATATTGAAGCTCCATGATCCAGTTCTGATGCTCACATGCCCATTGTAGGTGTTTTCGGTAGTGGACGGGGTCATCTTGGGCACTTTGCCCGGTTTGTCGATTTTCAGAAAAAAAAAAAAAAAGGTACAAAAGCTGTAACGGGCGGTACTCACCCTCAAGTCGTTCCAAACCCGCAAGACCTTCGTTCATCTTCGGAACACAAATTTTGCCATCATGGAAAGTGTAACAAAATCCAGGGCAATTTGCTTGAATGTATGTTTGCATAGATTGCTCTGTTTGTGAGCAGCATGATGTTTATAGATACAGCCACAGCTGAGTAAAAGAGGAAGGTGTAATTAGTAAAATATGTCATGCATTGTGTTATCTTCACACAGCACAGCACCTTCCAGTCTAAAGAAGTTTGTGTCGCAACAGTCAGCTTTACTTTTTACCAGTTCTCAGAGGATTCCTCAAACGTTATCAACCTTCTCTGGTAAGTAGTTTAATATCAGTAGGACCTAAATGACAGTTTTAATATTTTCAGGTGTGTTGATTCTGATGTTTAGATTGTTTTGTTCTGTTCATTCGTCTCTCCAAGACAGATGTTTGTAATTTATTAATTTGAGTTTATAGAGCTTTAGTTCAGCTCAGGATTTTCAAACACTTTTTATTAATTAAGGGACTACATATTTAATTATTTAAAAACAGGTCCAACCTTTGATATCCAAATATTTAATAACCTAAACCATTCTTAACCATATTTATTCTTACTTTTTGTTCTGTACACAAATTGAGGGCTCATGTTGACGTGGAGGGGTATGGGCGAGTTAATCATTAGTTCCCTTTGTTTGTTCTGTGCACATAAACCCTTGTCCTTTTTCCTCTGTTCGTCCTACTTTGCATTAGTGCTACTCTCCTCTGTTTTTTATTAAAGTTCATTCTGGTAATCATCATCATCTTCGTTGTGCGCTTTCATTCACACAGCCATTCCGTACCATAAACCTTATATGTGAGAATTTTCCTGTGTCGCAACTAGCCACGGTCTCACTGAAGGAGCAATGATGTGGTCAGAATAACTGACTTTGTTTGCTAGAGAAAACATTACACTGTTGTTTTCTCACTGAATATGCAGTCAGTTGCATAAAAGACAATCCAGTAGGTTTAGCTGCTTTTACTTCTGTAAAAAATATAATACACCTTGCAGAATCTGCTAAATATAATTGTTTTATCAAAATAAGAGGGTTCATACAAAATGCATCTTATTTTTTAAATTACATTTTAATTCACAAAAATATATATTTTTTGGTATTTTTTAAAACTACTCCATTCAAAAGTTTACATACACTTGATTCTTTTTTTTCTTTTTTTCTTTTTAGAGTTCCCTTGCCTGCTGTTCTTCAGAAAAATCCTTCAGGTTTGGTTTTTCAGCATTTTTGTGTATTTGAATCCTTTCCAACAATGACTGTATGGTTTTGAGATCCATCTTTTCACACTGAGGAAAACTGAGGGACTCATATGCAACTATTACAGAAGGTTAAAAAATGCTCACTGATGATAAACTTTTGAACAAAATGATCTGTACATTTTTCTTATTTTGCCTAAATATCATATTTTTTTCATTTAGTACTGCCCTTAAGAAGCTACAGAAGATACTTACATGTTTCCCTGAAGTCAAAAGTTAAATTTACCATGATATTTAAATTTAAAAAATTTCAGATGACTAGTGATTTTGAAAATAATATTTGTTTGCCTAAAATCATTCCACAACAACAATGTTGAATGTGTGTTTGTATGTTGTTCATGTTTGTTATTTTTGTGATGTGACTGTATATATGATCTCTGTTTAGGTTCGACTATCTTTTAATAGCAAGATGAGTGTAGCTGAGAAAATCAGCATTTTTGTCTTTCTCTTACAAGGTGTGTGTATCTCTCCTTTACCTTTACCAAAAGATTAAAATTTTCTTTTATTTAAAGAGCTGATTAATTTTATTTTATTAGTGTATTCCATCATAGTCATAGTGTTTGCATCAAAAAATCTAAAATAATAAAAAACCTCTGAACTGTCTCTTAGATTTTAAAAGTCAGTGTAAAAGGAAAAAGTATTTACTTTTATGTAAAATTAATTGTGGATTTTTAAAAATTAAATGTATTTATTTATTTATTTATTTGACTAGGTACTAGGTACTCATGCTGTAAAATTTTTGACATAATATTTCTGTACTTTACCTTATATACAGTTTCTGATTACCTTAATATTAAGGTTTGATTATTTCAGAAATATTTTAATACAGCAGAACAATAATGCACTAAAGACCAAATGCATAATTGAAATGTAAATGAGGTCTTTGTCAGTTAAAAATCTTAGTCAATTAGGGGTGTGTGTTACTTTACATGTTTGTGTTGTGTGTGTTGTAGGTGTTTGCTGTAGAAATTTTGGCGTCAATCTGTCAGAGAAAATTGAAGCTCTCAGTGGATCTTGTGTGATCATAAAGTGCACTTTTGAGATTAATGAAGAAAATGACCAATATCTCACTGAGAGTGATGCTACAGGATTGTGGCTCAAAGATGGAACGCAGGTGTTTAGTTCCAGAGATAGCAAATCCAAGTTCAGTGGGATAATAATTGGAAAACTACACAAGAAGAACTGCACCACTATCTTTTATGATGTTAGTTCAAAACACAATGGTAATTATTACTTCAGGATCATGAGTGGCACTCTGAAATACACCTACAAACAAGCCTTCTCCACTATAAATGTCATTGGTGAGTGATTTGAGCCATTTATTTAAAAACAAATATGTTGAATGAGTGTTTTAAAAGTTGCCTTCATTGTCATTTTACTTTATTTCAGAGTCTCCCCACAAACCCACAGTTCAGCTGTATGTGGAGCAGAAGGAGGTGCAGGATCAGGAGGAGGTGTTGGAGGGGAGCTCTGTGAGTCTGCGCTGCTCTGCTGAGACTCTCTGCTCCTCTCCTCCACCAACTCTCACATGGAGCTCCACTCCCAGAATCCCCTTCAGTGAGAGCAGCAGACTACAGGAGCTCATCTCTGATCTGAACTTCACTGCTACTCACTGTCAGCATAAAGTCACTTTCACCTGCACTATAACCTACCAGCTACAGGATGAGAACAAAACAGCACAGAATAACATCACATTACATGTTCAGTGTAAGTTTGTGATGCTTTTTAGTTTCGACTTGTTAATCATATTATTGTGATTTTAATTGCGAGGCCCTCAATTTGTTTTCCCTTTAGATTCGCCTAAAAACACATCAGTGTCTGTGATTCCCTCTGCCTCTGTGTTGAAGGGCAGTTCATTGACTTTGATCTGCAGCAGTGATGCAAATCCAGCAGTGTTGAGCTACACCTGGTCCAGAGAGAGTGAAGGACAGTTGGAGCAGCTGCAGACTGGACACACTCTTACCTTCAGTAGGACTGACTGGAAACACAGAGGCTTGTACCACTGTACAGCTCAGAACCAACATGGCATCCAAAACTCTTCAGTGTTGCTGGACATTCAGTGTGAGTTATATAGAAATAGAGATAGTCTTTTGACCAAGTGATTGTAAGCAATGTGAACTGCATAGAAAAGTTACTACGAAAAGATACTTTCTCTCTATTAGATGCTCCTCAGATCTCTGCTTCCTCCAGCTGTTCCAGAACTGATGTAACTGTGTGTTTCTGTGAGGCTGATGGGAATCCCTCTCCTGAACTGGAGTGGCATCTGTCTGGATGTTCTGTCACTAACTCGTTCATCAGCGAAGAGCGATTGAGCAGCACAGGCTTGAGGAGCTCCATCACTCTTCATCAGTCTCTCACAAACACATCCACTCTGCAGTGTGTCAGCAACAACACTCATGGAACTGATCAACAACTGTTTCATCTGGTTTTCTTCACTCAGAAAGCTCCATGTAAATTTAAATTTAACAGTTTCAGTGATTTTTGTTGCCATGGCAAAAATTTAATTAGTTATATCAGTACAGTTGCTCTCTAGAATAAAGAACGTTTCCATGAACTGTCACTTATGTTTAATAGGGTTTAACGTTTATTCCCTCCTGGTTGGAGTCGCAGCTGGAACTTCATTTATGGCAATCGTATGGGTCACAACACTGCTGTACAAGTAAGTAGACCACCTCACCATTTTCTAGATTCCCTCAATCTTTTAACAATATTATGTAATTATTTCTGTAGATATAGCTTCAGGCCTCAAAGGGGAGATGAAGCTGGACTGATTCTGAATGATGCAGTATGTTACAAAATAACAAACACGCATGCCATTCATTCATAAATATGTCAAACTCATAAACTCTTGTGCATAGAAGTACTCTACTGATGACTCTCCATTTTTGCTCATAACAATAGGCTGACTTGGTGGACAGTGGGGGAGAGCCTTTTTATAGTAATAAAGTTACGATGTCATCAGCTGAAGACCCCACACCGAACCACCAAGAACCCCTACATTATTCAACAATTAACTTTACAAACACCAAACCGGAGTCAAACGACATTAGAGGCATCTCTGCAGTTACTGCCGATTATGCTGTGGTCCGATATTGTGGTCAAAATGCAGTAGATAGTAAGGCAGAGATCGGGAATTATCCCTCAATGCCTGATGGAGAAGCCATTTACCAGGTTCCTCCCAAAGCAGCAACCAAACAGGAGAAGATATGGACGTAAATCAAGGTGAATCTACAAAAGCATACAATATTTCTTCAAAAACAAATTTAATTCATTTGATTAGATTTAAAGCACACTAAAATATGTAACTGCTGTTATTGTGGTAGATAACAAACATTCTTTGGGTTTGCTTGCTTGCTTGAACAGTGTGTCATATGTGCAATATTTTGTTGCCTACTTACTTAAAAATGCTTAATTATGAAGTGTTTATAAAATTGTCTCAACATTATACAAACATTCTTAAATAGATTTTAGCTCTTAGCAAGGGGAATAATGTGTGCAAGATAAAAACTAAAGAAAAAAGCAATAAAGTATTAAATTGCTCACTTAAGGCTTCATTTTGTGAAAGTTATTTTCCAGCAATATGACAGTTTTTCTCACACATACCAGGATTTAACTGTCAAAATATTCAAAACATCATATGTTGTTGTCAGATGTCAGAGTTCAGTTGCATATTGGTTATGTTATATGGTTTTATGCATATGGTTTTATTATAACAGATACTGGCTTTGTTTTCGAAGGTACATTTATCTTTACTTATCTTTGCAAATTTGTTGCAAAATTGAGAGTTAATGTACTATATTTAAACCTCAACCAAGTTCTGCATGCATACAGTTGAAGTCAAAAGTTTACATACACCTTGCAGAATCTGCAAAATGTTAATTTTTTTTTTTAACCAAAATAAGAGGGATCATGCAAAATGCATATTCATTTTTAATAAGATATTTCACATATAAGATGTTTACATATAGTCCACAAGAGAAAATAAATAGTTGAATTTATAAAAATGACCCTATTCAGAAGTTTACATATCCTTGATTCTTATTACTGTGCTATAAATGCTATTTAAATATAGTTCATGTAAACTAATATAACGTTAGTTGGACATGTTAACAATTGGAACCTTATTGTAAGTATTACTCTATATTCTGAATCTTTCTGAATCACTTGTATGTTTTTCAAAATCAAAAAGCCGAAATTTTAAAGTAGTTAAACATTTCCATCGTGAAACAGTTGTTAGATATTACAAGTAAAGCAGTTAATTACATCTTACCAGTCGCACTTTTTGACTGTTAATGGAAACAGGTTGTTTTCACACCTGCCTCATTTAGTTCGGTTGAATCGCACCAGAGTTCGTTTTCCCTCTTGGTGCGGTTCGTTTGGGCAGGTGTGAATGTAGCAATCGCACTCGAGTGCGCACCAAAAGTGGACCAAAAAAGCGTACCGAGACCTCCTTGAAGAGGTGGTCTCGGTACGCTTTCAAACGAACACTGGAGCGGCTCGTTTGTGGTGAGAACATGATCCGAACTCGAACAGACCCAACTGCAAAAAGTACTGCACCTTTTTGGACTAATTCAGCTGCCGTAATCAGCTGCGCTGTGCATTATGTGATGAAGACAAGTATTTGTTGACAGTTTGTGCTTTAACAACATAGCCCCATGGCAGCTCGCGGACAAACTTGGAGTTGTGAGAAGGTGCGGAGCCTCATAGAAATTACAATCATAGAAATTACAGGTTTACAATCTGCCAGCACAGTCGTCTCTCCATACTAAAAAGCGGCGTGTTGTCTGCCAACTTTTTCTCCTCTCTTTGTAGCGGCGTGTTGTCTGCCGGCTTTTTCTCCTCTCTTTGTTTACTTCCAGGAGTTCCATTGGAATTTTCCCGCACGTTAATTCTGACCAATCGAAAAGCAGTTTAGGAAATACGTTCAATGACACATCTGGCCGACGAGTAATGTGGATGTTGTCACATGACTGCATTTTGGTTCGTTTCAACTGGTTCGGACAAGAGCAATCAGTGTAAGACGGGAGAAAAATGCTACAGTGTATCATTTGTTGCCATTGGTCCGGACCAAATGAACCGAACCACAGATGTGAAAGCACCCTAAGACGCGCATTATGCATACACTATAAGATGATAGTTAGACTACTGCAAGACACTACATTTTAGACCATTATGAGTTCCTGTTTTTGCTCTATTTGGCAACAAAAATAATTTCAAACAAAGCCACAGCAAACTGTTTTGCATCTTTGAGCAACACACAACAGTGTTTCCTTACTGAATGAAGCAGCCTTTGAATGAATTGGTTGAATGAATGACTCAGTGATTCACTCATGCAACGACTTTCCGCCACCTACTGGCAATTTTTGGTTTATATTTAAAGTATATTTTCCCTTAACAGTTAATTTCTGTTACCCCTGCAAACTAATCATCTCTCAAAAACAAACGTTTTGCTAGATAAGACCCTTATTCCTTAGCTGGGATCATGTAGAGAGGCCTCTGAAGCTGCACTGAAACTGCACCTTCAACCCACTGACCACCACTGAAGTCTACTATATGGAGAAAAATCCTGGATGTTTTCCTCAAAATCTTGGATAACATGGGGGTGAGTAAATTTATCAGGAAATTTTCATTCTGGAAAAGAACAACTTTATTAAAGAGCACCAGTGTAGTACAAAGGAAATGAAAAAGACTTAACTGAAGTGATATTTAGGATAATATATTTTCATCACAGAATTCTGTGACTTCCACGGTAGCGAATATATGGAAACGCTACAGTGTGTTTCCTTTCAATGGTCTGGAGGGCTGTGTGACTCGCATTCTGCGACAGTATGAACAACTCACCAGCTACTTTTAAGTCATTTTGCGTATTTCATTGACACTAATGCATGATTATTACAAGAGAATGAAATGTAAACTTATGTAGTATGCACAACTTGTACTTTGTTATTCACAGATGAGAAACAGCCAAGGCTCCGATGGCTGGTGGATGCAATTTCCAACCCACTAACAGAGGTGTACCTCCTCTTTTTATCAAACTACATTGCAAGCCTTCTCCATCTTGAACCTCCTCCTGCAACAAGAGAGGTCATTCATCTTTCTTCTCCATGATAAAATGGGAAGGTCAGCCCATGCTTCTGCCAATAATGTGTAAAGTTTGTTCTTTCTTTGAGTAGCCAATATGTCTTTGTTCAGATGGTATTTGAAAATCTTTTCTGAAATACAACTTTGTAGATCACAGTTTGTTCGCTAGTTGTGCTCGAGGTTTCTAAAGCCAGTAGCACTACAGAGTTGAGAATTGCATGACATCCACTACAAGCACCCAGCAAGCCAACTGCCAGGTAATGCAGGTAAAGTTTCACATAAGCAGATACACATAATCCATCCTATTCAAGTTAGCAATTGTGGTTGTTCTCAGTTATTAATGAACTCTGTAAAGAAACTCATGGAAGAAAAAAAAAATATTCTTATTAACTTATCTTATTAACTTACCAGTTCCCACTTCTTACTGCTTTATCTCTTTGGTTGGAAAAAAGCTGAATGTTGGATTTACAACTCAGGCTATGCTCAGTCGGTTCCTTGTTCCAGGAGAAATAACACCTCAGCATGTGCAGAGGTTCCTGCTGATCCAGCTACAGGACGAGAACAAAACAGCAGAACCAACATGTCTTTTGACCAGCAGAGAGCAGCATTATGAACACATTATCCACAGAGACTGTAGCTCTCACACTGTAGTTGAAATTTAAGTGATTTTGGTTTTTTCATGCATTGATAGTATTGTTTATTATTTACTACATTATCACCTGACTTTTTTCCCTCTCCCTTCTCATACATCTATAAAACCTGTGCACTACATCTGAGGTTTCCTGAAGCCATACTAAAGTTTTGTGTGACAACAGACTTAAATTAGACAAATGTACAAATTTATGCAAGTTGTATAATTTTTGTAGCAATAGACTTTATTAATAGAAATTAAATTAAAGTCTTTGTCTGTGTGAACAATGCATATTAATGCTGATCCAGGAAGTACTGGTGTGATGTGATGATAAAGGGAAGTTATAATAGATCTGATGCAAGTCAGTAGATTATGCTTCAGATTCTGTTTCTGCAGCACAGCTTCAGTCCGTAACAGTTCAGTGTAACAGCTGGAAACTTGCGATCTAAACAGGAGTTTCTCACACTTTCTGCTAGGAAGGTCAGATTCAGTTTCTTTTACAGATTCCCTCTGTCAGATTTTGATAGCCTTTTTGCTGTTTTACATCTATTACATGAATCTAAAATGAATATACTCAGTGAACATAAACAGATGCTGTCATATCCAATGTTAAATTACTTTTAAAAATGATATATTATATGGGCATTTTTAAATGTCTGTGGTAGATTTCTTTATTTAATTAATGATGAGCATTATTACAAATACTGTACATTATTAAAAGAAAATTATTAAATTATTTGTTTTTAATAATTAATTTCTAATTATGCTTATTTTTAAATGGATAAAGCAAAATTGACAAGTTAAATTCAAATTCACTGCACTATTTATTCATCTTGACTGCATGTTGTCAGTGCTATCGCTTTAAGAAATGTCTCTTAATCACAGAAAGTGAGAAATAAGCCATTCTTAAATATATAACAGACTTTGTGCATAAATGAAGTGTATAAATGAGGTGTAAAAAAAAAATCCAGACCCTTTTTTTGATGTTTATAATAATCTTTACAATAATTTCTCACATTTCTATTATGTTTGTGTTGTAGGTGTTTGCTGTAGAGATTTCAGCATCAGTCTGTCACAGTGGATCCTGTGTGATCATAAAGTGCAGGTTTAAGATTGAGGACAAGTATGATGGGAACTTCACTGAGAGTGATGCTACAGGATTGTGGCTCAAAGATGGAACGCATGCGGTTAACAATCAAGTGTTTAATTCCAAAGATCCCAAATCTAATCACTTCAGTGGAAAAATAACTGGAAAACTACACAAAAAGAACTGCACCACCGTCTTTTACAATATTAATTCAAATCATAATGGTAAATATTACTTCAGGATTGAGAGGGAAAGTAATCTGAAATGGACCTGTAATAAAGAGTCAACTTCAGTAAATGTGATTGGTGAGTGACTTAAAGACTGGAAATATTATGACAAGATATGATCTAATACAGTAAAATAATATCAGTATCACCATCATTATCTGAAATGATGAAGTGACAAAACAACATAGTATAACTGTGTTTTATTCAGACTCTTCTCCCAAACCCAGAGTGCAGCTGTATGTGGAGCAGAAGGAGGTGCAGGATCAGGAGGAGGTGTTGGAGGGGAGCTCTGTGAGTCTGCGCTGCTCTGCTGAGACTCTCTGCTCCTCTCCTCCACCAACTCTCACATGGAGCTCCACTCCCAGAATCCCCCTCAGTGAGAGCAGCAGACTACAGGAGCTCATCTCTGATCTGAACTTCACTGCTACTCACCATCAGCATAAAGTCACTTTCACCTGCACTATAACCTACCAGCTACAGGACAAGAACAAAACAGCACAGAACAACATCACATTACATGTTCAGTGTAAATGATGCTTTGTGATGCTCTTTAGTTTTGTTTTGAATTATATTAGTGTGATTTTTTTTTTTTTTTTTTTATTAATATTGTGAGGATATTATTACTATTATTATTATTATTATTATTATTATTATTATTATTATTATTATTATTATTATTATTTTGTTCATCAGATTCCCCTAAAAACACATCAGTGTCTGTGATTCCCTCCAGCTCTGTGTTGGAGGGCAGTTCAGTGACTCTGATCTGCAGCAGTGATGCAAATCCAGCAGTGTTGAACTACACCTGGTCCAGAGAAAGTGAAGGACAGTTGGAGCAGCTGCAGACTGGAGACACTCTTACCTTCAATAGGACCGACCTGAAACACAGAGGCTGGTACCACTGTACAGCTCAGAACAAACATGGCAGCCAAAACTCATCAGTGATGCTGGACATTCAGTGTGAGTATTACATAACAGTTAATTTCACCTTGTCACACTCATTAGCACCTTCAGGTCAATTATAAAATGAACAGCTAGGACACTGTTATTGTGTTTTGACATAATAATAGCTGCTATAAAAAGAAAGTTTGTCCTTATTAAATTCAATTCCAAATAATAATTTAAAAGCTTCTAATTTGTTCATAATTCATTCTGATTAGTGCTTCAGTTATTTGCTGTTGTGTTCCAGAAATTGCATCTTCAGTATATCTGGACACTAATGTGTTTTGCAAATACACACTGAAATGGCTACTGGTGAATCAGCACAATCACTCAGTTCAACATTATTCACACATTCGTTTATGACAACATGTGTTTTTGATGCAGTTACAGTCACGCTTTTTTAAACAGTGTGAAGAGGACAGAGCCAGTAGTACAACAGAGATCATAGATGCTAATAAAAGGCATGGTTCACACAAAAATAAATATTCTTTCATGATTTAGTCTCCCTCATGTCATTCCAAAAATGTATTTATTCTGCAGAGCGCAAAAGATATTTTGATACTGCTTAAACAATGAAAGTCTATAGAGTTCAAAAGATTTTTTTTTTTTTTTTTTTTTGTTCAGTTTACATTATCACATTGCTGTTTATTTCATTTAAATGCAGGAACAAATTTTATGCTTTAAGTTCATAACTCTTTGAATTTTGAGTCCGATATATTGTAACCTTCAGACTTTCAGATCTGGATTCTAGTCAGTAAGACTAAAGTGTTTTGCAAATGCACTCTTCTGACTATTGATGCATCAGCACTGCCGCTTATTTAGCCATGATTCACATAGTGTTGTGTGAAGTGTGAAATAGTGTGAAGAGGACAGAGCCAGTCAAAAAACAAAGATCACAAGTGTTAAAGTTAACAAAGTCAGTTGGGTCCAAAGCAACATTTATCTTTGACAGAAGCAGAATGATTACAGTTTTTGTTTTTCTCATTGTAATACTTGAGGAGCTCCATCACTCTACATCAGTCACTCACACACACATCCACTCTGCAGTGTGTCAGCAAAAACACTCATGGAACTGCAAGAAAACAACTTCATCTGCCTCTCTTTCATCTGCACTGGGCAGGTAAATCATTACAGGCACATCACAACATTGTGTCATCAAGTCAGGAACTATATATTCTGTTGAAATGATGTCTGCCAGTTAGCTTGGTAAAATAATGTTTCATATCAAATCCTTTATGTTATTTATAAAATGAAACTTTTATACAATGCACCTAACTTTTATAAAGCACTTAGGACTGCTGTATTATAAAAAAAATAGACACTGATAAAGCAGTTTTCACAATATGGCCTCTCGTGGCTTACTGCTTTGAATCATACCACTCATATGCAAGTCTTTTTTTTATAAAGTCTTGCTGAATTGTACAGCTGTCAGGTTGTACAACACCTGTGAATTCCTCAAAAGAGAGGTGACACACAATAAACAACAAATAGACATTTTATCTCCTCCTTTCTTTTCCTTAGTCAGCTGTATTTTCAGGATTTTTACAATACATATCTTTCCACATGAAAGACTTGAGATTTGATCTGATAAAAGTTTTAATTTGCATTCATGATCTAATAGAAAACAACTAACTGCACATTGATTCTTTATGGTTTTTAAGCCTGATGCATTGCAAAACATTTTATGTACACATGGACTCTAGTTATTTGTTTGTCATAGTTTCTGTCTCATTTTATGTACTATTTCTTGGGTGATGTTCATTATTTTTATATCTTGCATGATTCTAATGATTCTGATCTTTTCGTCTCTACTTGAATATTTCAATCAAATAAAAAAGAAAACTTTATCCAATAGTGCTATTGAACTGTACTTGTGGTTCATCTTTTTACTTCATCATTTGACCACCAGAGGGCAGCATTATGAGCACATTATGATGCACCGAGACTTTAGGTCATTGCTCATGTAACACGGTATTTGAAATTTAAGTGATTTAGTTTTTTTTTCATACATTGATAATATTATTTATTATTAACTACATTATCTCCTGACTTTTTTCCCTCTCCCTTCTCTTACAGTACATCTGTAAAACCTGTGCTCTACATCTGAGCTTTCCTGAAGCCATACTGTAGTTGGTGTGACAACAGACTTAAATTAGATAAATTTTCGAAAATTTATGCATGTTTTATAATTTTTGTAGCAATAGACTTTATTAATAGAAATTAAATGAAAGTCTTTGTGTGAACAATGCATGTTAATGCTGATCCAGGAAGTACTGGTGTGATGTAATGAAAAAGGGAAGTTATAGTAGATCTGATGCTAGTCAGTAGATTATGCTTCAGATTTTGTTTCTGCAGCACAGCTTCAGTCCGTCTCTAATCAGCAGCAGGAGTTACAACCCGGAAACTTGGGATCTAAACAGGAGTTTTTCACACTTTCTGCTCTCAGGAAGGTCAGATTCAATTTATTTTTCAAACTCCATCTGTCAGATTTTGGTAGCCTTTTTGCTGTTTTACATCTATTACATTAATCTAAAATTAATATACTCATTGAACATAAACAGATGCTGTCATGTCCAATATGTTAAATTACTTTTAAAAAGGATATATTATATGGACAGTGGTGGATTTGTCTTTATTTAATTAATAAGCATTACAAATACTGTACATTATAAAAAAACCTCACTAAATTATTTATTATTAATAATTAATTTATAATTATGCTTATTTTTATATGGATGAAGCAAAATTAACTTAAATTGTTTAAATATCTAATTCCAAACTCATTGCTGTATTTATTCATCTTGATTGCATGTTGTCAGTGCTATTGTAAACTCAAAGAAATGTCTCTTAATTACAGAAAGTATTTTGACAGATTTAATTTGTGCATAAATGACGTGTATGGGGGGTGGCTCAGTTTACCCAGTGTTGCATTAATATTTTTTTCCTTCCTTTTTTTGGAGGCGGCAATTTGTTTTTCACCTGTAGGTTGATGTTCCTTACTGAATGAAAATATGGACATCTGGACAGCAGAGAAAATAATTCTTCTCGGTTTTCTGTTGAAAGGTTGGAATATATTTCCATTTATAAACTAAATTAACAAAAAAAATAAATGAATAAATAAAACATTCCAGACCTCTTTTCTTGATATTTATAATAATTTTTTACAATTATTTCTCACATTTCTGTTATAGGTGTTTGCTGTAGAGATTTCAGCATCAGTTTGCCAAAAAATATTGAAGCTCTCAGTGGATCCTGTGTGGTCATAAAGTGCACTTTTGAAATTCGGGACACATATGACAAAAACCTCAATGAGAGTGATGCTACAGGATTGTGGCTCAAAGATGGAAAGGATGGGGTTAACAATCAAGTGTTTAATTCCAGCGATCCCAAACCTAATCACTTCAGAGGGAAAATAACTGGAAAACTACACGAAAAGAACTGCACCACCATCTTTTACGATATTACTTCAAATCATAAGGGTAAATATTACTTCAGGATTGAGGGCAACGGTGGACTTAAATGGAACTATTATGAAAACTCAACTTCAATAAATGTGATCGGTGAGTGACTTATAAATATTATGACAAGTTGTGATCTATCACAGTAAAATAATATCAGTATCACCGTCATAATCTGAAATAATGAAGTGACAAAACAACATAATATAACTGTGTTTTTTTTTCAGACTCACCCCCCAAACCCAGAGTGCAGCTGTATGTGGAGCAGAAGGAGGTGCAGGATCAGGAGGAGGTGTTGGAGGGGAGCTCTGTGAGTCTGCGCTGCTCTGCTGAGACTCTCTGCTCCTCTCCTCCACCAACTCTCACATGGAGCTCCACTCCCAGAATCCCCCTCAGTGAGAGCAGCAGACTACAGGAGCTCATCTCTGATCTGAACTTCACTGCTACTCACCATCAGCACGGAGTCACTTTCACCTGCACTATAACCTACCAGCTACAGGACGAGAACAAAACAGCACAGAACAACATCACATTACATGTTCAGTGTAAGTGATGCTTTGTGATGCTTTTTAGTTTTGACTTGTAAATTATATTATTGTGATTTGTGTTGTGAGGCCCGAAATTTGTTTTCCCTTTCAGATTCCCCTAAAAACACATCAGTGTCTGTGATTCCCTCCAGCTCTGTGTTGGAGGGCAGTTCAGTGACTCTGATCTGCAGCAGTGATGCAAATCCAGCAGTGTTGAACTACACCTGGTCCAGAGAGAGTGAAGGACAGTTGGAGCAGCTGCAGACTGGAGACACTCTTACCTTAAAAAGGACCGACCGGAAACACAGAGGCTGGTACCACTGTACAGCTCAGAACCAACATGGCAGCCAAAACTCATCAGTGATGCTGGACATTCAGTGTGAGTATTACATAACAGCCAATTTTACCTTGTCACATTCATTAGCACCTTAAAGTCAATTATCAAATGAACAGTTATAATAATTACAAAGCTTCTAAATTGTTCTTTTAGCATTTAAATGATCATTTAAATGTTGGGATTGATTCTCATTAGTGCTTCAGTCATTTGCTGTTGAGTTTCAGACATTGTAGCTTGAGACCTTCAGAGCAGTATATCTGGACACTAATGTGTTTTGCAAATACACACTGAAATGGCTGCTGATGCATCTGCACAATTGTTCAGGGGTGTGTTTCCCAAAAATTACTACGGTTGCAAGTTCTGTCGTTACCAACAGACGTCAATGGAACTTATTACCATAGTTAACTAACGATGCTTTTGGGAGACACACCCAACTTTAACATTATTCACACATTAGTTTGTGACAAAATGTGCTTTTTGTTGCAGTTACAGTCACTTTTTTAAACAATGTGAAGAGGGCAGAGCCAGTAGTAAAACAGAGATCAAAAGTGTTAATTCAACCAAAAATGAATATTCTGTCATGATTTAGTCTCCCTCATGTCTTTTCAAACCAGTATGAATACTGCAGAACACAAGAGACATTCTGATTTTGCCTAAACTATGGAAGTCTATAGGGTCCAAAAGAATATTCTTTTTTGTTTTTGGAAGAACTGTCTCTTTACGACTAAAAAAAGTGCATATACAGTGGCCCCAAATATTTTCTGAATATTGCCACATTAGATAAAATTTAAAGGAAAATGGGATTAGTTTTTGCCTATTTTTTTCTCAGATTCCCCTAAAAACACATCAGTGTCTGTGCTTCCCTCCAGCTCTGTGTTGGAGGGCAGTTCAGTCACTCTGAACTGCAGCAGTGATGCAAATCCAGCAGTGTTGAACTACACCTGGTCCAGAGAGAGTGAAGGACAGTTGGAGCAGCTGCAGACTGGAGACACTCTTACCTTCAATAGGACCGACCTGAAACACAGAGGCTGGTACCACTGTACAGCTCAGAACCAACATGGCAGCCAAAACTCTTCAGTGATGCTGGACATTCAGTGTGAGTATTACATAACAATTTTATCTTGTCACATTCATTAGCACCTTAAAGTCAATTATAAAGTGGATTGTTTTCTGTCGTGGATGCTGATTGTAGGTTTAGCCGATGTATCAGCACAATAAGTTTGGATGTATATTCTTCAAACATTCTTTCATGACAGTGTTTTTTTTTTTTTTTTTTTTTTTTTGCCATTTCAAATCTGTATGGATTTCTTTCTTCTTTAAAACACTAAAGAAGATATTTTGTTTTTACTCATACAATGTGGGGTTTTTTTTAGGAGAACTGTCTCTTTAAGACTAAAGCAGAAGTATATATCGAGGGGTGAGAACCGGAAGGGCGTAAATGACATTTTGGGTGAAATGGAGATATATGTATATCAAATGAAAGCTCTTGATGAGCTCTTTCTACTGCCAAAAGGACACTAGTGAATTCTTAATCATTTTGAAGTTATTCATTAGAAACCAAAAGACTTAACACTGAAAATACAGCCAGTTGGTGCCAAAAGGATGTAACTGGACTTATGCCACTTTGGCATTGAGATATGTATGTGATTCAATGTCAGTGAGGTGTAGCTAGCTATCAGGTAGCAAGTAACCAATAACTTATTTATTATCATATTGACACTCAGTTGCTACTTAGCCTAGAGAGAGAATGCAGATAAGGGATATTTATTATTATAATATAGATTATTATTATTATTATTATGTAGTAATAGCCACTATAAAAATGTTTATCTTGATTTAATTTAATCCCAAATAATAATTAAAAAGCCTCTAAGTTGTTCTGTTACCATTTAAATGATCACTGTAGCTTGAGACCTTCAGAGCAGTATATCTGGTCACTAATGTGTTTTGCAAATGCACACTGAAATAGCTGCTGATGCATCTACACAATTGTTCGGTTCAACAGTATTCACACATTCATTTGTGACAAAATGTGTTTTTTGTTGTAGTTACTGTCATGCCTTTCTAGCCAGTGTGCCAAGGACAGAGCCAGTAGTAAAACAGAGATCATAAATGTTAAACGAGAAGTCCACTTCCAGAACAACAATTCACAAATAATTTACTCACCACCTTGTCATCCAAGATGTTCATGTCTTTTTGTCTTCAGTCGTGAAGAAATTATGGTTTTTGAGGAAAGCATTTCACGATTTTTCTCCATATAATGGACCTCAATT